>PVJS01008890.1:0-51893 GCA_004027185.1 Glis glis | reverse complement strand
TCCTTTGTACTGGGGATTGAACCCAGGGGCATTATACCTCTGATCTACACACCCAGCTCTTTTTATCTTTTTTTCTTTTCATTTTGAGACAGGGTCTTGCTAAGTTTCTGAGAGTCTTGCTAAGTTGCTGAGGCTGGCCTCAAACCTAAAATCCTCCTGTGTTAGTCTCCCAAGTACCAGAATTACAGGTGTGCACCAATGCACCCAGCTAGAAGGGCTAGAAGCAGTTCTTTTTAATTTTTTACCCAGACCATACTGACAGCTGTCCAACTAGTCTTTACATTTTAGTTTTTCACAACTCTAATGTATTTTACAACTTTTGGATTAGGATTATTTTTAAGTGAAACCTGTTCACATCACTGTCCTATAATAACATCAAACCAAATAAAAATACCATGAGTGAAATTGTACTGAAAATGAAGTTAAAGAAAACTTTAACTTAAACCTTTTACTTTTCTTATTTTATTTAAATCTCATTTTCTAAAAATAATTTTCATTACCCTCCACACAGATTACATTCCAGCAAATTGCCTCCATGGACTTCCATATTTGATGTACTTTGATGTGATTGACATTTCCATTCTTTCTGAGAAAGTTTCCAGAAATATCTTTTCAACCACATATTCCCAAATCTCTGTACACCAAATCATTTCCATCCTTGAAGGTTCAGTCAAATACCACTACATTCTCAAAGCCCTCTATAATACTTCCATCGGAAAATACTCTATTTAATATTCCATAGTATGCTCATCAAACAAATATCTCTATATCTCTCTTTTGGCATTTAGTTATAAATGTAATTGTTTACATGTTGAATCTGATTTTTCATAATTATGTGTTGCCTTAGAATAGGTATTGCTCAATAAATAGACAATTCATCAACTTATACCATATTGTGATTCTAAATGGGAAGGAATAAAACTAGGGAAAAGCAGTAAGAAGAGGTGGATCATTGGAAATGAAACTTTAAAATAGTATTTAAAAAGTAAAAATAATATTTTAAATCCCATTTTTTAAATTTATTTTGTGGAAAAAATATTCAACTAATTTGGAAATTTCATTTTTTTCCTTTGGTTGGTGCTGGGTACCAAAGGAAACTACAGCCTTGTACATGCTAGGCAAGTGCTCTTCCAATGAGCTACATCCCGAGTCCTGGAAATTTCAACTAACTCTAAAAGAGTATTTGATATTTCCACCCAAACAACTCAGCTTTGAAAAACTAAAGATCACTGACTGTATTTATTATTGATGAATTTTCTGATAATAGTGAATTTAAATTTTCATTGTTTCAGATTTAGTAATATCTGCCAGGTATATCCTGAACACAAATTCTACTTTTAGTAAAAAGCCTCTCTTAACCCCAACCTAGATATGTTTCATTCTGCCTTAGAATCTTTTGTCTTTCTCGAATGACTCTAGTTGTCTTTTTCCATGGTTTCACTTTCTGTGGTTTGAGTTACCTTCCACCAACCATGGTCCAAAAATACTAAGTGGAAAGTTCCATAAATAAATAAAGCATAAGTTCAAACTTGCATGCTGTTTTGAGGAGTGTGATGAAGTTTTATGTTGCACTGCTCCATCTTGCTTGGGACATGAATCATCCCTTTGTCCACTGTATCCACACTGTATGTGCTACCTGCCCATTAGGCACTCAGCAACCATTTCAGTTGTCAGATCCACTGTAGCAGTTATTACGGTGCTTGTGTTCAAGTAGCTCCTATTTAACTTAATCATGACCCCAGAGTACAAAGCAGCACCGCTGGCAATTTAGATATGCCAAAGAGAAACCATCAAGTGCTTTCTTTGGGTGAAATGATGAAAGAACAATAAGATATTTTAGGAGAGAGAAAGAAACCACATTTCCATAACTTTTATTACAATATATTGTTATAATTGTTCCATTTTATTATTAGTTATTATTGTTAATCTCTTACCATCTCTATTTTATAAATTAAAATATATCATAGATAAATATGTATAGGGGAAACAGTATATGCAGAGTTTGGTACTATACACAGTGTCAGACTAGGGGTCTTGGAATGTATCTCCCACGGACAGG
Organism: Glis glis; assembly: GCA_004027185.1. Classification (NCBI taxonomy): domain Eukaryota; kingdom Metazoa; phylum Chordata; class Mammalia; order Rodentia; family Gliridae; genus Glis; species Glis glis. The sequence continues at coordinate 49,834 of PVJS01008890.1, read as the reverse complement.
AGAGGAAAATTATATATTGACATTTTGCCACAGATTGTAAAAGGTTATGTGTTCTTGTCCTATATTCCTTATTATATTTCATCTTTAATCACCCTTTTTTAACCCACAAGCCTATAGTTTTTTTTTTTTGCACAAGGTAAGAAATAATTAATTATGCTAGTCCAAATTATGTATTTTATTTTATTTATTTTTATTTTTTGGGATACTGGGGATGGAACCCAGGGGCATTCTACCGCCGAGCTACAGCCCTAGCCCTATTTTTTATTCTTTATTTTGAAACAGGGTCTCACAAAGTTGTAGAGGGCCTCACTAAGTAGCTGAGACTGGCTGCGAACCTACAATCCTACTATCTCAGCCTCCCAAGTACTGGGATTACAAGCTTGCGCCACGAAGTCTGGCTTTTCAAATTAGGTATTTTAAAGGGAAGCTAGTTTTCCTGTTTCAACCTTGTTCACCAAGCTTAAGATCTCAGTTAGTTACTAGAACTTGAGGCCTTTTATCTTTTGCTCAAATGAATATTTTATCAATGTTTATTTTGTCTCATAGCTGAATGACCATTTTCCCTTGTCTTCAAATAGCTCTTCTGTTTCATTCCATGTGTACTATATATCAAGTTGCCCACTTTTGTTTGCTTATGACGTGGCACACTGATTTGATATTCCAGTCCATATAGCTTATATATAAATTTTCCCATCCAAACTCATCTATTACACTTGTGGTCTATTTTGATGTTGCTTTAGGAAGTAAGTAATACATTACACTATTCATGCTAAGAGTTTCAAGAAAAAAATTAGATGGATTGTTAGTTAACTTGGGTTTAAAAATTTATGATCATGTCTCTTGCTTTATAAGATGTTTTAAAATCATCCTGTGGTAGGAAAAATGACAATTTATGTGGGTTGAAACAAAGAAAGCATATCAGATGGTGTTTGTTTGAGCACAACAGTAACTACGTCTCTTCAAAGGGTGATTCATTTTCCTAAGAAAATTTATTTCACTTCTTTGAAATTAAAATTTTCTTTTCATGAGAACAATAAAAATGCATACCAGAAAAATTAAAACTGCTAACAATAAAAATTGTGTTTGGGGACTGAATTTGGAATTTAAAGCTTATTATTACAGTTCCATCTTAATTGAGGAAGATCTATTAGCATTCATATGCTCTTACAGGAGAGAGATTTCTCTTCAAATTGAGGAATTAGGGTCATATTTTGCATGTTTTTCCATGAAATGGAAGAAATGAATCATGAATGAAAGTGAAATTGGAACTGTTATCTATCAATTATTTATTTCTTTAATGTTCTTATTAGGCAAAATAATCTATAATCTTACAAGCAATGCTTATAAAATGGCCTAAAACTGTATGCCTGAAATATATTTCCGTGCCCATCACATCCTCCAGCAAAAACATAACATTCTTACTTCATTCCATGGTTATTTGGTGGAGTTCACTGAGAGCTGCTCTCACTGATCTGTGCTCTTCTTCTTTTTGGGTCCAAGCGATTGGAGACTTGCCTCTAAATCAGCATAGACGTCCTCTTGCTGTCACTGCTGATGATGTGTACTGTGTGAACAATGCTGTCCTGGCCAAAGCTGCATCCTCTGTATTTGCTTTGAAAACCACAGACCCTTCAGCATCTAGACTGGACAAGAAGGACCTCATTTGTCACCCGGTCTGTAAAGCAACTATAGTTTTATGTCCAGGTGTTCATATAATCTCCAGAATGCAGTTGTATTTGTTCCTGGCTCTCAGTCCTCTTTCAGAATTCCAATGGCTCTTGTGAAAACATTTCTTTCAACTTTTGTGTTTTTATGTTTTTCCTTTGGGAGGTATTCGAGAAGAAGGCATTGTTATAGAAGATGACAGCTCTGTGCATGTCACAGCCCCTGAAATCCTTCCAAGGAGACAAGATGTGGAGGTGGAAAACAGTGATATTATTGATTCTGAGCCTGCATTAAGCCTGGGCTAATGTGTGTGTGTGTCTTCACTTATAACCAAAAAAGTTTAAAATAAAGCTTGTAGCGTAAGGATATAAAAAAAGAATTTGTTTTGTATAGCTGTTCAATGTGGTTGTTTTTTAAGCTAAGTATGACTACAAAAGAGTCAAAAGGTAAAAACAAAGTAAGATTATAAAGTAAAAAGTTAGAGTAAGCTACTGAAAAAAGAAAACTGTTTTCAGTTTGGTTCTAACTTTTAAAATGTTTTATTGGTGCATTGTAATTGCACATGATAGTGAGATTTATAGTGACGCACTCATATATGCACTTAACATTATTTGATCTGTTTCTTTCCCCAAAGCTCCCCTTTTCCTCTTCACTTCCCACCCCCTGTGCCAATTTCCCTCCACTACTCTACTGTTCACATTTTCATGAGGTCTCTTTTCTATTTTCTCTCTAGCGCCCACATATGAGAGAAAACATGTGGCCCTTGATTTTCTGAGTCAGGATGATCTCACTTAGCATGAGTTTTTCTAGTTCTATTCGTTTTTCCCTGCAAATGACGTAATTTTTTTTCTTTGTGGCTGAGTAAAACTCCATTGTGTGTATATGACACATTTTCTTAATTCATCCATTTGTTAATGAGCACCTAGGTTGGATTCCATCTTTCTTGAGTTAGAATGGCAATCAAGAATACAGACAATAATAAATGCTAGCAAGAATGTCGGGTGAAAGGAATGCTTCTACACAGTTTGTGGGATTGTAAATTAGTACATCTTCTATGGAGATCGCATAGAGGTTCCTCATAAGACTAGGAATGGATCCACCACATGACCCAGCTATACCACTCATCAGTATCTTTCCAAGAGCATTAAAGTCAGAATGCTAGAGTGATATATGCATATCCATGTTTGTAGTAGCACAATTCACAATAACCAAGAAAAGCATTTTTATAACTTTAATGTGGCCTATGTGTGTAGTGTTTATAATGTCTGTTGTGGTGTACACAGACATGTCCTAGGCCTTCACATCCACTCCCTACTCGCTCTTGGCCTAGCCTGAGCAATTCTCAGTGCTACAAGCTCCATTTATGGTAAGTGCCTAAATAGGTGTCCCATGGTTTGTCTTTTATACCATATTTTACTGTACTTTCTCTATGTTTATATATGTTTACATACACAAATTCTCACCATTATGTTCCCATTGCCTTCAGTGTTCAATACAGCAGCATGTTGTACAGGTTTGTAATCTGAGCAATAGGCTATATCATACTGCCTAAGTGTGTAGTAGGCCATACCATCTAGCTTTGTGTAAGTACACTCTGTGATGGTTGCACAATGACAAAATGGTTTGTCAGAATGTAACCTTATTGTTAAGTTTTGCATGATTGTAGTTTGTTTTTACCTGTTTTCACTTTATTTTGTTTTTGATTTCTTTCACTAAATATTATATTATGTTTTATAAAGTTTACTCATTTTCCTTTGCAGCTCTAGTTCCATAACATTTGTTGTTATATTTCCTATTGACTATACAGTGAATAGAATACCATCAATATTCACTTGTATCAACTATTTTTATATAAGAAACAAAAAATCTTGGTAGGCCACAACAGTAAGCCTTTATTTTTACAAATAATTTAATTGCTGAGGTTTAGATAATTCATACTAGGCTCAACTGAATGGTTTTGCTTCAAGAAGCAGTGGCTAAGAGCTTCTTAGTGCAGATTTCTGGGTTGACTAGGAGGAAAGCCCTGCTTCCTGTGTCTATTTATCCTCCTTGGACCACTGGACTCACCTAGGTATGTTCTCCCTTATGACAATGGTACACTTATAAGAGTCAGGAAAAAATGAGCAAAACCTCCATCACATTCCATTAGCCAAAGTCAATCACAAGCCCAAGCTCATAAGTGAAAAATATACTTTGCCTATTGGATTTTCTCTTTTTTTTCTCTTTTGCAGAATATCTATTTAAATCTTTTTCTATCTTCCTATTGGCATGTCTATCTCTTTTTCTGCTTGTATTTTAGGAATATTTTACATTTTTAAAATTTTTGCTCAACATCTACTCTTATGGTTCCACCAGTATTTAACTCCAAGACCACAAGTTCATGTTTCCATCCAAAAAGAAGCAATTACTTTTTGTTCAGTTGAAGCTATTCTCACTCCTCACATCCAAAGAGAAGATTCAATATCACCATCTTTACTCATTCTCTATATCCAGTTTTTTCTCCAGTGATTCCCACTGATGGATTTCTTTTGCTATGAAATGAAGAACTCCTTGTTCAAATCAGTGTTTGAATTAGGTTGATGATACAAATGACATTCCATTAGTCAGTGAAATATAGATTTATCAGAATATAATCAATATAAGATGAATACAATCATGTGTGGTGGCACACACCTGTAATCCCAGTATTTGGGAGACTGATACAGGAAGATCACAGGTTCGTGGCCAGCCTCAGCAATTTAGCGAGACCCTCAGCAACTTAGAGAGACCCTGTTTCAAAATAAAAAAGTAAAATAGGGCTGTAGCTCAGAGGTAAAATGCCCCTGGGTTCAATACCCAGTACCACCCCCCCACACACACACAGACAAATACATATCCAGTTTAAGTGTGAATACTGATAAAGAGAAGTCACTGCCCTCTTCCTAATTGGAATAAGCAGAACAATCTGCCTGTCTCTAGATTGTTGACTTGCTCCCTACTGCCTGAGGTCATATCAGGGGTTCATGTTAACCTCTTCATTTATCTGCTTGAGCTTTCAGCAAGAGTAACAGTATGTAGATCAGCCTTTAATTTTTTAATGTTTTGAATATTTGTCATCTCTATTCCAACTAATGTGGCTGATCTGTATATAGATGTATTGAGTAAGTGTGGGTAGCTGAAGAAAAATAAAATGACCAGCAACCATAGGACAAGTCTTATTTCCTACCTGTTTTTTTATACACTTTTATATACACTCACATCAGACAAAATATCTTCAAATTCTATGTCCACTATGGGAGATCTCAGGTATGCAAATCACTAATTATCCACACACCAGACCAATCCAATAACCCTTCAGCATTGTCTATTAATTGGTGTCAAACTCTAAATCATGTTATTTCTTTTTCAGTTAAGAACGGACACCATGTATCATCTGATTGAAGTTATGTCTACTGAAAGAATTTTTCTTTACCAGTAGGTTTCAGAGTCACCCTTAGGGTTGTAATTCAGCTTTGTTATATTATATCTGGAGTCATTTGTAAAACAATTCTGTTTTCTTCCTCTTTAACCATAGGAATTTCATGTGAAGCTATAACTTTGGGTTAAGGGAGGGTCAGCAAGACAACAGGAGCAAACATCATGAGACTATACCTGCTTGAAAAACATGTATGTGTCTACCGATATGAATAAATATTGTACTGTATATGTCACTTCCACTAATGATGAGTCATGTGAAGTCACTTAATCTAACGGCTTGTTTAATCTGCTAACCCTCAGTTTAAGAAGGTCATCTGTATAGTCACTTTGTTTTCTTTGATCGTGACTCTGCTATCTAATGGAGTTTAATATCAACCAAACAACTACTTCTCCAAAAGGAAATCAATTTTCTCCATAACCTTTGGGGATTGTACTGATTCTCCTACTGGAGCCAACTAAAGGCTCTATCAGAGCATCTTTGCTTGCCATGGCACTTTGATCACTATTGGTTCTATTGGGTTGCAAGGCTTAGGAAGAAAAATGAATTACATTACAGCTTGAATCTGTTGCTCCGGGCCCCACTTAAAACTAGCTGACTTATGTGTTAAGCAAAATGTAGGAACACCACCACATGCAAATGTAGATTGTGTTGCTTTCCAAGTTAAAGAGGTCTATCATATCTTACACTTTCTACAACTGCTGGTAGATATTTCAGTGTAAAGAAACCTGCTTTTTCTTTAGAGTGGTTATTCATCACATATCATTAAATGTCTAGAAATTTCACCGATATAGTAGTGACTCAATTTTCTGGGAATTTATCTTTTGCCCTCTAACATAAAGCATCCTGGATATCTGGTGCTTCCCATTCACAGTTGCAATCATAATGTTATCAGTGTGCAGATCACTACATAGTTCTTTGGAACATTAGACACTTGAAGCTCCTGTGGTCTATATTAGGACATACAGCAAGAGAAGTAGCTTAGCCCTGAGATAAGATAATGAAATATATTGATATCCCTGTCAGGTAAAAATCAAATTACTTCTGATCTGCCTCATCAATGGAGAAAAGTTTATTTGTCAGATCAATAGCTGCATGCGACATGTCAGTGGCTATGTTGCCTTGCTCTAGTAGAGATGGGTGTGCATGCATGCATACACACACACACACACACACACACACACACACACACACACATCTGGAGTAAATCAGCAATTGGAATTGGTCTTTGATTACATTTACAACAACTCAGTTTTAAATTCAGTCAGCTTTTGCATTGGCCCAACAGACAGCTTAAACAAGGGTGGGCTATGAATCACCACCTCTGCCTCTTTCAAGTCACTGATGGTCAAAGTAATCCCTGTAATTTACTGAGATGTGGTACTGCATTTGGCTTTATATTTTGTTATGGAGGACCTTCATTTTATCTTTCCACCATATTCCTTAGCCTGTGAGTCAGAAAACCAGTTTGTATATGCATATATTTTTCCATTCACTGGGTCCAGCTCTTTCAACTACAAATATAAGAATTAACATGTGAGAAGATGACAGGATATATCCATTGATGAACTGGGCCCAGTATAAGATCAATTTACTGAGGCTTGATTAATCGCTAACCTAACTTCCATATGGATGATAGCAATATTTTATTCTCTTAAATTAACTTTACATCAGAGTTAGTGTCCCTAAAGTCTGATTATTATTCCTTTATAAGCTCATAGTCATCTTATGGAAACAGTTTCACAGATGTTTGGAAACATCTTGGAAAAATATTTACAGTATATATTCATCTCATGTTTTCTCTTCTTGATGTAATAAATCTCTACAAAAGTAGTGGCTTAAAACAACACAAATTTATTTTCTTACTTTTCTATATGTTGGAAGCTTGATACATGCCTCGCCAGGCTGAAGTCAAGGTGTTGGCAAGGCTCTGTTCCTTCCTTTGGGGGACAATACTGTTCCCCGTCTTGTCCAGTTCTACAGGCTGCCCACCTTCCTTGGCTGCGGCTCCCTTCCTACATCTTTGAAGCATATGACATTGTATCTCTGACCATTCTCTCGAGTCACACCTCCCTCTCACTTCACTCCCCCTCTATTCTTTGATCCTCTTCCACTTTTAAGGGCACTCGAAATTATACCGAATTCATCTGGAACATGAATAGACAAACAGAATCAATGAATGAAAATAGATGCAAAAACCTTCCCCTGTTAAAGTCATATGACTAGAAATTGTAATTCCATGTAGCCCAATGTAGTCACAGGTTCCATGGATTAGGACAAGGAAATCTTTGGGGAATCATTATTTTGTCTACCACAGTGCTATGACCTCATTGCAAAATGTTCCTCACAAAGACTAAAGGACAGCTCATTGGGAGAAAGGCCATGACTTTGATGTTGAGAATTCAAATAGGGGGTCTGATCACCATGCCTAGGGATTTGGGATTGTATAAATGACGTAACATTTTAGTAAACTGACCATTTATTTTATTCCTTGGTTCACTATAAAAAATAAACTATTCTCATAGAATCCCTTATGTAAAATACTCTAATTTCTACTCTAACATGTCTATTACAATACTGATGCTTGCTTTGTCTTGGTAGTTGGCTATTTATTATTGTTTAGTCTTTTAATGCCTTGCAAAGGAAAAGAGTCCACTTATGTCCTTATGGAAGATATAGTCAAGTGGGGGTATCTATTTTCACAAAATGAAGTACTATCAGTGGACATTCTTATAATATCTCTATTGCAAAGGGAACATTGTTAACATTTAATCATTAGGTACAATGTTTGCGATGAGCTATAGGGTGTCATTATTTCTGTATACTATAAAGGTATTTCCGGTCATAAATTATTTCATTTACATCTTTGATTATTGCTTTATTGAAGTTTCTCTGTGGGCTTATATTTTATGTACTGGAGATTGAACCCAGGGTCATTCTACAACCAACCTATACCACCAGCCTTTTGAAACAGGGTCTTACTAATTTGTTGAGAGTCTCACTATATTCTTGAGGCTGGTCTGGAACCTGTGATCCTCCTGTTTCGGCCACCCAAGTACTGGGAATATTGGTGTGTGCCACTATACCTGGATGTGTTAAAATCCTTTTATTGAGGTATGATTCACATACAAAAATCCATACATGTAAAATTTATACAACTTTAAGAGTTTAGAGAAAAACCATGAAAACATCTCCACAATTTATTCCATAAAACCATGATTCATTCCACCAAGTTTCTTTTCACTCTTTATTAATTCTTATTTTTTGCATGTGTGATAAGATCACATTTGGTCTACCCACTCAACAAATTTCTAGGCATAAAACATTGCATTGTTAACTACAGGCATGACCTTGCACAACAGGTCTCTAGGACTCATTCATTTTACATAACTGAAACTTTACACCCTTTGACCAATACTTTCCCACTTCTCCCTTACCCTAGCCCCAGGCCACCACTATTCTACTCTCTTATTTCTGAGTTTTGTATTTATTTTATAAGTCATGTAATATTTAATCTTCCATATCTGACTTATTTCACTTATATATAATGTTCTCCAGTTTCACACACGTAGTTAGTTGTAAATGGAAGGTTCCTTCTTTTTAAGGCCGGATAATATTCCATTGTATATATACACCACATCATCTTTATCCATTCATCCATCAATGAACATTTAAGTTGCTATCATGGCATGGCTATTGCGACTAGTGATTCTATGAATGTGGGATTGCAGATGTCATCAAGATCCGGATTCAAATTCCTTTGGATTTATACCCAGAAGCAGATTGCTGGATCTCATGTTAGAGTTTCACAGCAGTGCAACGTTAATAGGAGACTATCACTTTACACTTTCAATAATGAATAGGTCATTCAGCCAGAAAATTAATAAGGCATGATCAGACTTGAATAACACGATAGACAAAGTGGGCCAATCAGACATATAGAAAACATGCCACCCAACAGCAGCAGAATATACATTCTTCTCATGTGAGCACAGATCATTCTCCAGGACAGGTCACATGTTTGATCACTAAACAAGTTTCAAGAACATTGAAAATTGAGTCTATTTCAAGTATCTTTTCAGACCACAATTGAATGAAACGTCCAATAATAAAAGGAAATAGGAAAAATTCACAAATACATAGAAATTGAACCACACAGTCCTGAACAATCATTGGACCAAAGAGGGACTAAAAAAGGAAATTAGGACATTTCTTGGGACAACAGAAAGATAAACAGAACTTACTAAAACTTATGTGATGCAGCAAAAGCAATATTAAAAGTATCTATAATAATAAATGCTTATATTAAAAAAGAAAAAATCTCAAATAAACAACCTAACTTTACATTTGAAGAAACTAGAAAAAGGAGAGCAAACTAAGCCCAATGTTAGCAGAAGCAAGGAAATCATAGAGATTAGAGCAAAAATAAATGAAATAGAGAATAGAAAAACATCAAGATAAGTAAGGGTTTGTTTTTGAAAAGATAAAATTGACAAACTCTTAGCTAGATTAAAGGAAGAAAGAAAATTCAAGTAAATAAAATCATAAGTCAAAAAAGGAGACATTATACCATACACCATAAAAATAGAAAAAAGAGAGTAAAGGACTATTCTGGTTTATTGGTTTTTGGTGGTACTGGGGATTGAACCCAGGGGCATTCTACCTCCAAGCTATACCCCAGACCTATTTTATTTTTTATTTTGAAACAGGGTCTCACTGTGTTGCTGAGGCTGGCCTCAAACCTCTGATTCTCCTGTCTCAATCTCCCAGGTACTGAGATTACCGATGTGTGCCACCATGCCAGGCTGCTTTATGGTTTTTTTTTGGTTTTTAATAAATCTTATTTTGGATCTTCCTTTCCTATTCTCCAAATTGTTATATTGTACATTATTAATTTTTTGCCAATTTTCTCTAAATGCCATCCTGAACTTATTTCTTCTTTGCATTGTCCATTATATTTATTATATTTAACACCTCAAATAGTTTTTAAATTGCTACATCATTTGAATTTTTTACATTCTTTTCCTCACTTATTCATTTCATAGTCTTGCCTCTTATTTCATCTTATTTGTTAGACTGGATTTCTCGATTTCTGTGTTGCATGGACCATGTCATATTTTCCCATTGAGCACACAAACTGATTTTCTTAAATATTTTGTTTTCAGTCAAATGTTATGCAACAATGTTTTGCAAAGCAATTGTATAAAATGAACAAAAAAGAAATAATGTAGGATGTAACAATTTGTTTTCTATAATAAAATATTTTAGAAATGCTATTTTTATGAGTTCTCAATATGTTCCATTTTTCTAAAGAACTTTTTTTATAACTAATACATTAGGTTTTAAATATTTACAAATCCTTGATTAAATAACTCCTGTTAACTTGGGTACTGATAAAATCCTATCATCATTTTTACATCTGGATGTATTATGTGCGATTTATAATTTCATCCTAAATATCTGGCAGGGTATATTTAATGCATTGCTGCTGGAATAAATTTCTCATATTTCTAGTGCCTGACTTGTTGGAACTCTTAGCACATCAAGTGACGGAAGAACTTCAGATTCAAATATATCTTGTATCTTGATGTGAATGTCTCATATCATACTTACATTATATTTCATTTGAAAAAACATATCCTGGGTAATACCAGTAGCAGTCCCCAATGCCTCAGTAATATGTCAGTGGAAGATTAGAAGTCTAACTTGTTCTGCATTGAGAGACTATCTATCACACAATAAATCAATTTCTGATTAATTTTAAATAGATGCATAATCACAAATAAACAGTGCAAACTATTTCAGTAGTGTAGCATAAATGGTCATAAAATATGTACAAAATAGAATGTAATATTATTCAGCTATAAAAAAGATGGAAGTCTTGTTATTTGCAACAAAAATAGATAGACCTAAAAGACATTATGATAAGTGAAATAAGCCAGATACAAAAACTGCATAATCTAATTCATATGTAGAATACAAAAAATGATCTCATAGAATAGGAGTTACCATTTCAAAGATATGATAAATGTTTGAGATGAAACTTATGCTAATTATTCTGATTTGATCGTTATACAATGTATGTATGTATCAAAACATATCATACCCCATAAGTTTGTACAACTACTTTGTATCAATTACAAAAAGAATGCTTACAAAGATAGTTATTTGTTTTTACCCATTTTTATTTATTGAACTTTCCCCTTGATACTGTTTATATGCCATTCTTTTAAACTGTAATGGGAGAAGGTACACAAAACATGTAGGAAAAATAAAAACATTCCGTAATTTAGCGAGAACCATCCAACTTTTTTCCACAAATTTTACTATTTTGTTTTTCAAATACACGTGGATTTTAGTCACAAGTGTTTTTTGGAGAATGCTGTAAACTAAAGACTTCTCCAGTGCCATCTTGTATAGATTACTGCATACATAGCTGGTAGAGAGACAGACTAAGGACTTTGGTACCAATACTCTTTTAGATCATCTCATCCTGTACTACAATAATCCAAAGTGTTTCTGTGTTCTGTATAAAAAAACAAGAATGTTGAATGTCAGCAAGAGCAGAACAAACCTTTAATCGATTCACTGTTTCTTGTTGAGGGTGGTTTTGCTGCAGTGCACAGAATTCTGATTATCTCTAAGAGACTAATAGTAAAGTTTTCTGTGCACTTTGGTAATGTTTTAGCAACTGACAATTTTCTTACTGAACTATCACCTCAGTGTAAGCACCATGGCTAAGGAAAGTGAATTACAGCTGGGTGTGGTGGTGCACACCTGTATGCAATCCCTGTATGCAGGAGACTGAGACAGGAGGGTCACAGTTTTCGAGGTCAGCCTCAGCATCTTAGGGAGACTCTCAGCAACCTAGGGAGACACTGTTTCAAAATTACACAAAAAAGAAGAAAATAGGGCTGGGGGTGTAGCTTGGAGGTAGAATGTCCATGGGTTTAATCCCCAGTATGGAAGAAGGAAGGAAGGAAGGGAAGGAGGGAGAGAGGGAGGGAGGGAGGGAAGAAGGAAGGAAGGAAGGAAGGAAGGGAGGGATGGATTTACCTAGAAATTAGTATTATGGTGGATATTAAAAATGACTTAAAATGAACATGGTTTTCCTATGTTTGAAATTATATTCTCTCTTTCTTCTTTTTCTTCTCTCTGTCATTTGCTTTACTTTTATCTATAATATTAAAGTTTGAATAATGAAACATAAGAAAAATGGATTGACATATTAACATTCTATACATCTTGATGAAGCAATTGTGTCTTGAAATATAAGGCATTAGAATAATAAACTAAAATTCTAATACACTTTATAAAGTAAAAAAAGAGGAGTTATATTTTAAAATATAGTGACTTTTTATTAATGCTTAAATCTTATCTGAAGAGAATAAAATAATGGAAATTTCCAATAGGAATAGAGCAAATTAAATTCAATTTGACTCACCCTAACAAAATATAGGAAATTAGTATATGTGAGGTGTTTCATGTTTCTTTTCCCTAATCTCCCTCGCCTGTTTTACAATGGATTTCCATTACTCTTGAAAGCATAATGAATGTCTTCAAAATTATTTTGAAATCATGGAACAGGGAGATGTATTTTATCCTGTGAACCATGAAATGAGACTTGGAAGAATAAACTTCCTTTTCAGAATCACGTCTGTTTTCATTCAATATAAGTTGATCCCACTTACGAAAAGTCACAATCAGGGAGAAAGTTTTGACTACACAGGCGATGGTTTCAGAGACCCATTCCTACTGATATGTGCTTATTGTAAAATTCTTTCATTAAATAAGAATTTAAATGTAAATGCTTCTTTTGGCATTGGTTTGAACTTAACAGTGTCTTCTCTAATAACATTTTAGTGACTAATTTTATAATTTGTTTTAGTACAAAGTATTTCTAATTAAAAATAGACATAGCAGGTCTTTTGACAGTGGCCAAGTGAAGCAGTGATTCTAACCATAGATAACAATTTGATGTTTGAAAACTAGAGCAAGGTTTTTAGAAACTACTATTTTAAGCATTGGAAAAATAGTCAGAAATTTGCAAAGTGCTCATTCTTTGAGCAAATGCTGCAACTGCTAAGAACTGCAAATGTGTGGCTTTCTTACCTGAAGGTGCCCCTTGCCTTTTACCTGATGGTTCCTGATGGTTCCCAGTTTAGGCAGTGATGGTATTCAACTTCACTGGTGTACGCTGTAGAGTTCTAAAGAGTATGCAACCTAGTAAACATTGCACACATCTGGGAGACCCCTAGGACCCCAGTGCAAATATAGACAGAAATGAAAAAGGACCTAACTTTAAAAGGGAGAAATATCGTAGTGATAGATGTATGCTGTGCTTTTAGTGAATTTCCAAACCTGTACACAACTTTGGAGGCTTGGAGGCAGAATTTGGGGCTCACGGTTAGATCTGGGAAAAATCTCACAGTCTGAATATAATTTTTGTTCAACTCTTAAATGAATATTAGTTACAAAGGCTCATGGGAGACTCCCAGAGGTCCAAGGTAAAGACTAACATATCATTTAAAAAAATAAAATCATTAAAAAAAACAAAACAACAACAACAATAAGTACCAACCATGTGCCTTGTGGGAGAAAAAAATTTCTCATTTTGAGATTTGGCAGGTTAAATGGCTATTCTAACAAGATAAGGACAATAAACCTCAGTAGACAAAAAGAGAGATAGATCCCAATGTCTTTAAAACACTTATTTACAATGAGCAATGGAATAGGAATGTGTGAATCATACTCAGCAAGGAAAGTAATCATTAGAAATTGACTCCAAATGACACAGTTGTGAGATTTAGCAGATAAAGACATCAAAGCAACTATTTAAAATTTGTTCAAAGGATTAAACTATGTATGAAAAATTAATGGTAAATTTAGTATTAATGATAAAAGATATGGAATTTAAAATAGGAACTAGAAATTATTAAAAATAATATAAAATCAGTTGTATTTCTATATACCAGTAATGAACAATGGAAAATTAAATTAGAAACCAATTATTTTTACAATAGGATAAAACACTTGAGAATAAATTCCAAAATTTCTAAGACATTAACAATGAAACCACAGACATTGTTGAGAGATATTATATATATAAATATATAAAGTGATATATTTATATATCATTATATAAATATATAAAGTGATAAATTGTATTACATATTGAAAGATTTATTATTGCTACAATGATGATCCTAGAATTGAATTATAGATTCAATTCAGTCTTACCAAATTCCCCAAGGGATTTTCTATAAGAATGACAGGCATATTTAAAATTTTATATATGAATTTGAAGAATCAACAAAAACTAAAACAATTTTCTAAAGAAATAAAGTTGGTCTTACAATACTAGATTTGAAGACTCAATTATCTGGTAATTGAGAATTAGGAATTAGTTTTAAGGATAAATACACATATCTGTGGAGCAGAGTAGGGAATCAGTTGAATTGACAGAAAAGGTAATTTGGAGAAAATACCATGCTTCTCAGAAAAAGGCCTGCAACCCTTTCCTTACACTATGCAAAGATTAACTCCAAATTAAGATCCAAAATTAATAGAATATCCAAAACTAATAGATCCAAAACTAAGAGATAAAACCAAAAGTGTAAAGATTACATAGAAAAGATTTATGTGTGGTTTAGGCAAACTTTAAAAATTAGAACACAGAGAAAGTAGGAAACAAAAGGGACTTTAGATAATTGAGAGAAGTGGCCAATAGAATAATGGGAGGGGATGGGGGTGGGGTGGGGAGGCAATAAGAAAGAACTGAAGAAAGAAAAAATTCAAATTCTGCTGTGCCCACATAAGAAGGTATGACTACCAATCTCACTATTATGTACAAGGAAGGATGGGTAGCAGGCTGGGACCTGAAGGGAAACATACCAAGACTTGTGTGAATGTTTGTTTGTATGACTTTGAACTTCACTATTTTATATAATTATAACACAATAAATAAAAGTATAAAAATAATAAAATGGGCCACAAGAAAATTAAAAATGATTGTTCTTTGAAAGGCATAATTAAGGGAATAAAGAAAAATTCACCAACTTAAGAAGATATTTTCAAAATAAACATTTCTAAGATTAGTATTAAGTTAATGCTTACAACTCAATAATTAAAAGTGGCAATCAAGAGACTTGAACAGACACTTAAAAGAAACTACACACATGACCAATACTCAACATCACTAATCAAAAAGGAAATGAGAAGCCACTATGGAAACTACTACACAGAAACATGGAATGGCTAAAATGAATAAGATTAGCAATGATGGATTTGAGCATAGCTGTAAAACAAATGAAAATTTTAAATACTACTGGAGATAATTAAAAATGAAACAGCAGGCTGGTCGTGGTGGCGTACGCTTGTAATCCCAGTACTTGGGAGGCAGAGACCGGAGGATCCGGGTTCACAGCCAGCCTCAGCTACTTAGTGAGGCCCTCTGCAACTTCGTGAGACCTGGTTTGAAAATAAAGGATAAAAAATAGCGCCGGGAATGTAGCTCGGAGGTAGAATGTCCCTGGGTTCAATCCCCAGTACCACATAAAAAAAAACAAAACTTTGTAAAACAGCTCAGCAGTTTCTTATGTAGTTAAATATATGGGCAATCTCTGACCCAGTAATACTTACACATAGGTATTTATGCAAACAATGAATAAAAAATGTTGACACAAAAATCTTATGTGTGAATGTATGTAGCAGCATAATTTATAATGGTAAAATAATGTTAAAAACCTGAAAACAAATAACTACCACCTGGTAAATAAATAAGTGTGGTATATCCATTCAATTAAATACTATTGTTAAAGACTACCTAGCATTAAAAGAGAATATACTACTTTTATATGCAACAGTAAGAATAAATTTCAAAAAAGTATTTTCTTTGTGTGTATGGTACTGGGGCTTAAACACAGAAGCATTCTACCTCCTAGCTACATCACAGCCCATTTTATTTATTATTCTGAAACAGGGTTTTGCTTGGTTTCTGAGAATCTCACTATTGCTAAGGCTAGTTTCAAACCTGCGATCCTCCTGGCTCAGCCTCCAAAACACTGGGATTATAGGAGCCACCACCACTCCCAGCTCAAAAAAGTATTTTTAGTAAAAGAAATAAAAAATGTGTTTCCATTTTCATGAAATTCTAGAAAAATCAAAATTATATTGACTGAAAGCAGATCCTTGCTTGTCTAGGTCTAGGAGCACAAAGGAACATGAAGAAATGTTTTGGGAAATGGGAATGCTCCGTAGGTTGATTTTCATGGCTGGGAAATAACTGTATACATTTGGCAAAATAATTGAACTGTGCATTTGTAATGAGTAAAATACTATGTGTATATTATGCCTTCACAGAGTTGCTAAAACAAGTATAAGAAAGGCATAAAACAGAGAATATTTAGCTCTTCTTTTGCTTTTGTGAAATCATGTTACCTGATTTTTTTCTTTCTTTATTTTAACAACCTTGCTATCCTGTTTAGTGAATGTAGATAATCTTCAATTCTGCCTTGACTCTAATCATCTCGTACAGTCATTTTTGGTAAGATATTGCCCACCCCATGACTTCAACCATAAGACTTATCTCTTCACTATGGTTTATCACTAGAGTACTAATTTTTCTCCTTAAATAACATTCCAACTCGAAATAGCTTTCCAAACATTCCTACTCAGGTGTTTCAACACATTTTTAAGAATATAGGAAAAATAAGATTTACTACCTCCTACAACGTAGGAAAGTCAATATAATGTTTCCTTACGGAGCCTAAGCTAACACTACGCAATGTGATGAACATTCAGTAAACATTATCTCATCTAATTCTTACAAAAATGGATGATTTGTTATTACTAATTCCTTTTTCAATGGCATATTTAAAACTCAAAGAAGTTGAAAAATTTTATGAAGTAATGTAACTAATAAGGGGTAACATTGGTATAACAATAATCACATTCTTGAGCCTAGAATACACTCTTTCTTATAAAGACAACAATACAGACTTGAATTTTCGAGCTATTAATGTTCCTCTTTGTCTTGTGCCATATGCTAAGAACTCATATGATAAGAACTCGGTTCTTTTTATCCTGGCTGTGCATTTTTTGTTCACCCTTGATTAAATTGTTTAATAGCTGAGTCCTAGTTTCCTTTTCTCTTAAATTGTGCATCGATACATATGATATAATTAGGTAAAATATGTAATAATACCTCCTGGAATAACTTAAAATACTAATAAATGAACATGTGTAATGTATTTTACAAAGTGATATAAAATATTATTATATATTAGGCAGCTAAAATACTATCTCATTTTTCTCTAAAAAAGTCAGCACATCCTTTTCAATTTTGTCTCCACCCTTTACTAAGGTCTCATTCACATTGCTGTGGCTCTGGTAAAGGTCTGCATTATGCTCACTTGAGTACTGGTAATAACCTTTCACTACTCCTCCTATCCATCCCGTATACTGCTATTGCCCTTATCTTCCTTGTACAGTATTTCTTATATTATTAAAATATTGTAATCTATATATTCTCCCTAATAAAATATCCACTTTTTGGAATTAAAAAAAATCTTTCAATGATCTGACCTCAGTCTTATTTCTCATATTATAGTAAAGGCACTGTATTTATTGTCTTGATATTTTCCAGTTCCATCTTGTACATTGTTTTTCTTTAAACTTTGGTTGATGCTACTTACTTTACACCAAATGCTTGGTTTCTGAATGATACATATGTTTATATATCACGAGTAAGTTAAAAATTCAGCCACTACAGTGAATCTTCCCCTCTATTCTCAGATGTTGATGAACCCCTTTTCCATTGAAATTCTATACCTCTTGCTTTCTGAACCCTTGAGAGGAGTAGAATAAGGAACAAGCATATGAATTTGAGTTAGGAGCTTAGATTCATTTTCTGAGTCTTTTAAGACCTAGCAATGAAATCATATGCAAATCATTTGATGTTTTTGAGAATCAAATATCTGAGTGTATATGGTAATCCATGAAGACCCTGAAGTTGTTGGTTATAATAATTACTAGTACAAGCCAGGCATGGTGGTACAGGCCTGTAATCCCAGAACTTGGGAGACTGAGACAGGAAGATTGCATATTCAAGACCAGCCTCAGCAATTTAGTGAGACTTTTAGCATCCTAGCAAAACCCTGTTTCAAAAAAAAAAAACAAAAAAAGAGATGAGGGTGTAGCTCGAGGTAGAATGCCTCTTGGTTCAATCCCCAGTACCACCACACCACAGACACACACACACACACACACACACACACACACACACACACTAATTACTAGTACATGGGCTTTTATAAACCACCATGGAATCTAATTCTTTGATATTAAAATCCTGATATTGAATTAGGACCTCTCTGATATTAAGAATGCTTGTCATGTCTGGCTACAGTGTATCTGGAGTACAACCAAGAGCATTCAACAAGTGTGCACCTGACAAACACTCTGAAAACCATGCAAGAACAAAAATATTTGATTGAAATGTATATATGTGCATCTTTATTAACATAAATTCATGTAAGAAACATAAGAAACTATACTTTCTGTTGTTTTATTAATGAGGTATATCTAGATGAAAAAATTAATATGCCTTCTTTCAATATTTCAGATGAAAAAATCACAGTGATGTTATTTATATTTCCCAAATGTGACTGTTAATTTTTTTGATGCATCACATAAATCTTTTTATGAGCTTGTGAACAAATACTTGGCTTGTCTTAAAAATATTAACTTTTGAATTTCAAGTAAGTTTTCCTTCTGCTGCTGGGTCAAAGATAAAAGATGGAACTCCCGGGGACTGCCACACTACTGTGCTATATTTCAGCTTGTTTCTTTTTTGCTTTTGTCTAGCACGATCCCAAAATTTAAGTCAAATTCCCTCCTGAATGTTGACCATGATAACCATGTTTGCCATTAATGATTAAAAAATGTGACTCAGATGCAACTCTGTTTAATAGTGCTAATGACGGCCAGAGCATGTAATCTCTTTTATTAATGTGCTGGGTACTGCTGCATGCACTTTACATATATTATTTATTCACATCAAGTTTATGAAATAATAATTATTTTATTTATAAATAAGGACAGTCTGGCAGAGAGAGCCATAAACCTTCTAAGGCCACAGGCCTGGTAACTGGAAGAACCAACTTTTGAGCCCAGGCAGTTTGGATCTAGAATCTATAGTCAATAAGTAATATTTTAGGAGAAAACAACATCATGTAAAATTTAACAGGATACATATGCATGGAAGATATTAAACCATAAAATCTTATTTTGTCCAAGTAAGAAGTGGAAGTTGAGAAATAAGTATGGTTGAGAGGTTTTGATGCCTATGCTAGGCTGAGAAAGTGTTCCCAATGCTATGCATTCCCAGTCCCTAGAATCTGTGTATGTTACATTACATACTAAAAGAGACTCTGTGGATACCATTAACTTAAGGATCTTGAGATGGAGAGATTATGATAAATTATCCAAGTGGTCCCTAAATGTCATCACTAGTGTCTGTATGAAAAGTGAGGCAGAGGGGGATTCCACACAGAAGAGAAAGCAATGTGACATGAAGGATACGACTGGAGTGGTGTAGCCAGAAGTCAAGGCAGCCGCCAAACACTCTGAGAGGCCAGGAATAGATTTTTCCCAAGAGCCCTTGTGCTTCATTGTATTTCTGGATTCCTTACTTATAATATGTTTTTTTTAAGATACGAATCTTAAAACTCTTATCAGCTTTCCCTATGTTTTCTAAAAATTTTATATACTAGGTCATGTGTTAAAAAATATTAATATAATGAACACCCATTTAAAAATAATTCTACAAATGAAATAAGTATTTTAATGTAAGCCCTTTAGTCTTTTGCTTGTTGAAACATTCTGCTTTTGTTCATTCTTTTCAATTTATGTGTAGCAAGAATGTACCACAGTTGATTTCCATTCTCCTGTTAAACAAATTTAAATTTTTCATATTATTTTCTCACTGCAATCAATACTACCATGAGTATTATTATACATGTTTCCAGGAACACACACAGAGAATTTTCCCTAAGATACATAATCCCTACTGCATTCAACTTTACTAGTTAATATTAAATTACTCTCCAAAATGGCTGTGTGAATTTACAAGCCCACAACAATGTGGAGGGATTTTCACTGTTCTTTTACCTCTTTTACAATACCTCTGTGAGGCCTAAAATTTTGCTACTGAAACAGGCATAAAACTGAATGTCCTGTAATATATATTTGCATTTTCTTTATTACTAGTGAGGCTGAATAGCTTTTTATGTTTATTAGTTGTCTTTATTTTCTCTCCTGTAAATTTTTTATTGAACTTATGTTTCTGATTGAGTAGTAAAAGTTTGGTAAATATTGTGTCTGGCGATCCCTAATATTAAACATTTTTAGATATCTTTTTCAGTTTATTTTTTGATACATGGATGTTTTAAATTTTAAGGTAGTAAAAATTGACATTTTTTCCTTTCAATTTGTGTTTCTTGGCATTGTTTCAGAAAGCTATCTCTACTATTTATAAAGTTCTTTCTTACTTTTTCTTTTTTAGAATTTTTAGTACGTTGTAATTATACATCATAGTGAGGTTTAAAGTGGTTCGAACATACATGCACTCAGCACTTGGTGGGCTTCTCTCTGGGTCCCACCTTGCTAGCTTAAGAATTCCAAGGAAGAAGCATAAATTTCACATCTATGGTTATTCCTGGACAAGTGGAGAAAAGGTGGTGTTAAGACCCTCATGGTATAAAGAACCATTGAGTTAGAAGATGTCACATGATTTCTAGATGTTTAAATACCTTCTGCAAGTTTGAAGAAAAAAAACAAACAAATCAAGCCTCCCAAATATTTGTTGTATTCACTCACTCTCCACAACGTCTTTCATTTCTGAAACTCTTGACAACATTTCATATATCTCGCATACAACTTTCAACCATCACTATTTTATTTATTTATTTATTTTTGGAATTGGGGATTGAACCCAGGGGTATTCCACCTCTGAGTTACAACCCCAGCCCTTTCATTTTTTGTTTTTGAAACAGGGTCTCACTAGGTTACTGAGAGTCTCACTACATTCCTGCGGTTGTCCTTGAACCTGCAATCCTCCTGTCTCAGCCTCCCAAGTAACAGGCATGCGCAACCATGCCTCGCCTCACTATTATTTTTATACTTTTAATGGTGCATTATAGTCTCACATCACAAAGTGGTTGATAGTGATAGTGACATACATGCACACAGCACTTGTTGGGCTTTCCCTGGATCCCTTCCCACTCCCGTTTCCCATACAGAATACTGAGATTGACATTGGTATTTTCACATAGGTACGTACATAATGTCAATGAAAGTGATTCCATCATTGATTCTCCTTCTGCCCCAGTTCTTCTCCTAGACCACCTCCTTGGCTCCACTGGAGTTTCTCCTCCATTATCTGAAGCCCTCTGATATCTCAATTACTCCCTAGCTTCTGCATATGAGAGAAAACATACAGCACTTCACTTTCTGTGACTGGCTAATCTCACTTAACATAATGTTCTCCAGGCCCATCCATTTTCCTGCAAATGACATTATTTTCCTCTTCTTTATTGCTGAGTAGAATTCTATTGTGTGGATATCCCATAATTTTGTAATCCATTCATCTGTTGATGGACACCTAGTTTTGTTCCATTCTCAGCAATAATAATCATGCAGGAGGCATCAAAATTCCTGTCTTCAAATTGTACTACAGAGCTATAGTAATAAAAACAGCATGGTATTGGCACAAAAATAGACACATAGACCAATGCAACAGAATAGATGATACATGAACAAATCCACACACCTATAGCCAATTGATTTTCAACAAAGATGCCAAACACATATGTTGGAGAAAAGGCAACCTTTTCAACAAATGGTGTTGGACATACTGGTTATCTATTCATGGAAAAAATGGAATTAAATCCCTACCTCTCATTCTGCACAAGAGTCAACTTGAGATGGACCAAAGATCTGGAAATTAGACCAGAGACTTTGAATTTACTATAGAATGGCATAGGTCCATTGCGCCAACATATAGGCACAGCTAGAAACTTCCTCAATAAGATCCCCAAAGCTCAGGAAATTAAAAGAAGAATTAAGAAATGGGATAGCACTAAACTAAAAAGTTTCTGCTCATCAAAGGAAAACATCAAGAGTCTAAAGAGAAAGCCTACACAATGGGAGAAGATCTTTGCCAGCTATTCCTCTGATAGAGGACTAATATCTAGAATATACAAAGTACATAAAACACTTAACACTAAAAAGCAAATAACCCAATCAAGAAATGGGCAATTGAACTAAATAGATACTTCACAAAAGTAGAAATACAAATGATCATTAAATACATGAAAAAATGTTCAACATCATTAGCCATCAGGGAGATGCAAATCAAAACTACAATGAGATTCCATCTAACCACATCAGAATGGCAATCATCAAGAAGTCAAACAATAAATGCTGGGAAGATGAGGGGAAATAGGAACTCTTCTACACTATAGGTGGGATTGCAAATTAGTACAGCCACTATGGAGATCAGTGTGGAGATTCCTCAAAAAAATTGAGAATGGATCTACCATAAGATCCAGCTATACCATTCCTGGGTATCTTTCCAAAGGGACTGAAATCAGAACATTATAGCAACGTATCCATATCCATGTTTATAGCAGCAGAAGTTCATTCTTATTAAAGGGCATTTTGTTGGTATGATTAAAATTTTATTTTTCATACTAATCTACCTAGAATTGAATTTCATGAGTGGTGTGAGGTAGAGATTCAGTTTCATTTACTCTATGTGATCTTTCTTTGGAATGCCAATCCTGCAAGCCAATGACCTATTTATAATAGTTATTCATTGACAACTAATCAAATTTGTTGCATGTTCATCATTTATGATGGTTGTTATTTCAAACATTTTTTCACTAGGTAAAGTTAAAATTTTTTCAGGTCTGGCTGCAGGGATACCTCTTCCCCTATTGTCTCTGGTTTTATTTTTGTCATATTCACTGTGCAACACTTGCTGATTACTGTTTGTTTTCTGGTGCCCCGTATCTAGAATGTGAGTTCATTAGTGTGACCATTTCTTTGACTTGCTGGCCTTCAACTGTTTGTAAGTGGTGAAGAGGAGGGAAAGGGATGTATCTGAGTATCTACTCTGTGCTGATTACTTCTAGGCACCTTACACATATTAGTTCTTTTAATATTCCCACAACTCCATGAAGTATATCTTATTACTCTACCCTTGCATACAAGAAAACAGAAACTTCCCAAATATGTACTTTGCCACAAATTTCACAACCTGTTTTTAATGGATCCAGGGTTTGTGGCCAAATCTAGTTGATTTCAAAGTGCTGGCTTTTTTTCAGGGTAAAGCACTTAATGTATTAAGGCCTTTCTTAGGTCTATTTTTATTGGTGTCATTCCTTAGTCCCCAATTTGCTACTGCGTTGAATCATGCAATGTTTGCACGATAGCAGATTAAATCTCTTTACTGTCATCTCTTTGTGGAAGGTAATTATAGAATCTCTTTTTATATATGTATATGTATATGTAGAGAGAGAGAGGGGGAGAAGGTGAGGGAGAGAGAGAGAGAAGGAGAGGGAAAGAGGGAGAGGGAGAGAGAGAGAATTTCTTAGCTTCAGACAAGGGTCAACTTAGTTATACATTTCTTCAACCTGACTAGTTAGCAACTTATAATTCACAAATGCATGTTACTTCACTAGACTGATGATTAAACAGGGAGAATATGGCAATGTTTAACCATTTTACTTTCACATATCTAGACCATACATAGTAGCAACTTGGCCCATACGAAAATTACTGAGAGATGTGCTTCCATTTCTTTGGGGTTAATCAGATGAAGTCCATTCATTCTACTTTTATTTTAAATAAAAGAAGTATTAAATGATAAACAATAAATTTTTATGGGGTTACTTTGCAAATTTTCTATGGGTGACTCCAGCCTTATGTATAAACATGAACATTTCATTTGTACATACTATTTTATTCTTTCAGGAAGATACCTATTATATTTTGTAAAACTTTATAGCATGCCAGACAATGTCCAAATTCACAATGCTATTTTACTAGATAGTTATTCAATTGAATTCATTAGTCACTTATAAATAGAAGTCATCATGTGATCCTGCAAATATACATCACTCTGCAGAACAAAATACCTCAGGTGAATACTGAATTCCAATCTGAAAATATACATAACAATCTGAAATATAATTAAAATGGTCCATTCCATTGTATAGAAATTTTCTTTGGGGGAAGTTAATTTGGGATTCAAATATTTTTGTTTAATTTCATGGACAAATTCATATTTTATCTTCATTTAAATTGGCATCAATAGTATGATACATTTTTTTAAAATACAAGCACTTGTTGAACTTACTATGAATGGATTTCCTTAAAAAAGCTACAGAAAATTAAAATGATGTAAATTGACTTTGATTTTCCCCCAAAAGTTAATGTTATAATTAAAGATTATATTTCTGTCAAAGGACCCTTAGGCAAAATTTTAAAGATCAGAAATATTATATTTAATCAACTCTAAATAAATACCACCCACTATCATAACATTTCCCAAATTATACATAAACCACAACGCATCCATTTTGCAGTGTCATAAAGCCTCGAAACAACTTTTCAGAAAGATGAAAATCTTTTTATAAAGAACAATATAAAAAAGTAAGAAGTAAGGGTTTAAGAGCAGATTGACTGGATTTAAAATTTAACTTTAAGCACTAACTAGCTTGATAACTGTGGAAAAATTACCTAATCTCTCTGTACTTCATTCACATTTGTATAACTGGTAAAAGAATATACGTCATGGGACTGTTGTGATTGTTCACTAAGATAATGTGTGGAATACATGTACTAAAGCTCCTGGGACATGATTAATATACAATGCTAACAATTCTAATCAACTATTTCAAAAGTGTGTATTTTAAACAATCTCAAAATTTAAGTAAAAAATCCCTTTTGTTACCCTTTTATAGCCATATACACTTCCATACCCCCATAAATTGTACTCTGTCCTCCATTTATACAATTTTGCCATTTCTATAATGTTATATAAATGGAATAGTACTATGTATAGCATTTTATGTTAATTTATGTTTCACTTAGCAAAATACTCTGGTGTCTAATTTCTGTGTGCATCAGTAGTTTATTCTTCCTCACTGCTGAATTGTAATATTATATTGTAAGGATGTACAACAGTTTATGCATTAACACATTGAAGGACACCTGAGATGTTACTAGTTAGGAGCTGTTATGAATTAAGTGGCTATGAACATTTGTGTGCAGCTTCACTTGTGAACATGTTTTCATTCTGGGATAAATATCCAAGAGTGTAGTTTCTGGGTTATATGGCTGTTGCATGCTTAGTTTTTTTTTTTTTAATGAAGTCTGCCAAACTATTTCCATAGTGACTGTGCCATTCTGAATTCTCACCAAAAATTGCAAGTGAGCACATTTCTCTATATCTTTGCCAGAATTTACTTACATTTAATTTAATTGATATGTTAAACTCTTGTCATTGTATTTGTATTTTCTTTTTGTTCTCTCTGATTTGTTTTTCTATTTTATTTTCCAGCCTTCTCATGGGTTACTTGAATATTTCTTCGAATCCTTTTGATTGACCCATAAAGTTTTTTTGTATATTCTTTTGCATAGTTGGGTTTTTTTAGTGATTATTCCAGGTCTGGAATTATATGTACAAATCTTATCATAGTCTACTGATATAATTATTTTTCTAGTTCAAGTGAAGTATAGTGGCCTTAATTGTCTTGAGTCTCTTTATTTGACACCATTTATAATTTTCAATTTTTTCTCTATGTAGGTTAAGATAGAAAAACACACATTGTTATAATTTTTGCTTCAACAAACAAATATAATTTAGAAAACTCAAGGGAAGAAATAAATCTAATTTATTTGCCTATTTTTTTGTTTACCATACTCTCTTTTGTCTTAATATTACAAAGTTCCTTCTTTAACAATTTCCTTTCTGTTTGGAGAATGTCCCTTAGTCATTCTTTTAAGGTAGATTTGTTCACCACGAATTCTAAAAATGTCTCATTTTCCCTTTCATATCTTAAAATATCTTAGAATAATTTATATTTAGTTTGATTACAATTCTTTTCTCATGGCTCATATTTACCACTTATATGAGCGGGATTTCTTGTACTTTAGGTCACAGGTATATAAGTTATTAAGGCATATCAGCATGAGGTCATGAGCTGCACAACTATATTTTGGTCAATGAACATCCACAAATACCACAATAGTTCCTTAAAATTATTTTATCCATTTCAGTTTGTGTAAGTGCACTCTTTGATGTTTGCATAACAACAAAATCACCTAAAGACCAATTTCTCAGAATGTATTCATTGTTAAACCATACATAATTGTGTGTGTGTGTGTGTGTGTGTGTGTGCGCACATGCACATGCACATGCTGAGTGGGGTAGGTAGAAAGATAGATGATAGATGATAGATAATCAGATAGATAGATGATAGATAGATAGATGACAATATATCTTAGCAATTCTAGAGTTTTATCTCCCATTTTATAAGAAGTATGAGAAAACACTCCCTCAGAGCTATCTCCAATAGACATTCTTTCTGGACCCCTCTACCACCTGAAATTTCACACTTGTTTACTCTAGAGTTTTTGATCAAATAAATGTAGGTTCTAGCAGCATCTCTTCAGGGTGCTCTTTCCCTTTCTAAGTATTTCAGGGAACCCTGCAGGTCCAGGATACACAGCACACTCTAATAGTCCCACAGTCCCTTCTGCATTTGCCTGCAAACTGGTTTATTTGGTACTTCTCCTCAACTTGCCAACTGTCTCTTCCACTTGAAGTAGGTAATCCTCTTTGTAGGATTTGTTGGAAACTTCTATTTTCTAGATCTTAGATCTATTAGAATCCCCTGTTGTCTTCTCTCTTCTCTTCCCACCCAACTTCCTTTCCATCAGGCAGTTCTTGTTACATTTGGACTGACCTTGCCTGTTCATTCTTTGAGGCTCATGGAAATATCTTCTCAACAAGTTTTTGGAGGGTTTCTAATTTCTTCAATCATAGTCCCATCTCTTTTTAAGGAAGGATTGCCTTTCACATAGTACATTTGAAGACAACAATAGTAAACAATCCATATGTTTACTCAAAACATATACAACACAATTAAATACATAAAACTATATAGCACAATTTAATAGTGCAATACAAAAATGTAATTTGACTTGTTTATACACACCTCTGAAAGAAGGCTGCACAGATCAGACTAGAAGTTGTAAAATTTTAAATAAAAAATCAGAACAATATCCACATTTGGAAGATTAATGGTTTCAGAGGTCAGAAACATAATTCCAGAGGGAAAACAGGAGATATTGCCCAACACTGGAGATTTATAATTGGGTTATGTGTCAAGAACAGTAAAATGGTGACTCCAATCCTGAAAACTAGTGCAGCTACTATGGAGATCAGTATGGAAGTTTCTCAGAAGACTTGAAATGGAACTACTACATGATGCAGCTATACCACTCCTGGGTATCTTTCCAAAGGAATTGAAGTCAGACTATTATAGTGATACATGCATATCCACATTTATAGCAGCACAATTCACAATAGCTAAAATATGGAACCAGTATAGGTATCCATCAACAGATTAATGGATTATGAAACTGGTATATTCATAAAATGGAATTTTACTCAGCTATAAAGAAGAACAAAATTATGTCATTTGCAGGAAAATGGATGTAATCAGAAAATATCATGCTAAGTGAGATTAGCCAGTCACAGAAATTAAAGGGTAATGCATTTTAGATCATACGTGGAAGCTAGGGGGAAATTGGGAAACAAAAGGGACTCCAGATAACGGAGGAGAAATCCCAGTGAAGCGATGGAGGGAGTCTGCAGGAGGGATGGGGGAGAGGAGGGAGGCTTGATGAGGGAAACACTTCAAATAATGTTATGTACATATGCAAAATTTCAATGCCAATCTCAGCAACATTTATGGGGAAGGAGAGGAGTGGGCTGAGATCCAGGGTAAGAGTACCAATTGCTCTGCACATGTATGTTCCTGTCTCTCTGAACCTCATGATGATGTGTGCTTACAATGCACCAGTAAAAGTATATTAAAAAGGGAATTAAAAGTAGCTACAAATGATGTGAACCCAACAGAAAGATTCCTATGGTAATGGATCCCTGTAAATTGAATTGCAGGATCCTGAAAGTAGTCTGTAAATGTCAATGTGAACTGCCCAAATGACCCCGCAAATAAATTACTAATGTGTTAATTCTCTTTAGTACTCAATTTTTGCCACAACATTCAGGTTATTGGACAACTTCACTGACATGTTCACACAAAGTGACTGCCTCCCTATTTTATAACTTTTTAACTCCAATGATATTACAATGAAATAGTTTAGACTAGGAGCCAAAGACTACTTTATTTTACAAGAGGATGGGATTGCAAATTAGTATAGCCACTATGGAGATCAGTGTGGAGATCCTTCAAAAAACTGAGATGGATCCACCATATGATCTAGCTATACCTGGGTATCTTTACAAAGGGACTTAAATCAGAATATTATAGTAATACATGCATATTCATGTTTATAGCAGCACAATTCATAATAGCCAAATTATGGAACCAACCTAGTTGTCCATCAACAGATGAATGGATTACAAAATTATGGGATATACACATAATGAAATTCTACTCATCAATAAAGAAGAAGAAAATTATGTCATTTGCAGGAAAATGGAATGGGGAACATTATGTTACTTGAGATTAGCCAGTCATAGAAAGTGAAGGGTCATATGTTTTCTCTCATGTGTGGAAGCTAGGGAGTAATTGGGATATAAGAGGGACTTCAGATAATGGAGGAGAAACTCCAGTGGAGTAAGGAAGGTGGTCTAGGGGAAAGGGGGTAGAGGGAGAATTAATGAAGGAAACACTTCACTGACATTATGTGCATATGAGAGAACACCAATGCCAATCTCAATTATTTTGTATTGGGATGGAGGGAGTAGGGAGGGAGTTGGGGGGAAACTCACCTGGTGCTGTGTGCATGTATGCTACTATAACTATGAACTACATTATGATGTGAGACTAAAATGCAACAATAAAAGTATATTAAAAAAAGAAGTAAGAGCCAAATACTAGGAAGTGTCAGTACAAGAACAAGGTGTGTAGTTACCTGAGGATATTAAGATGCTTCATACCAAGATCCCAAGTGAGAACTACTGTGCTTAATGTACTGATTTTAGTGGTGAGGGAAATGAATAATTCATTAACGAACAACATTACACCAAACTAACATGTGAATTATGTTTAAAAACCTAATTAGTTAGAATCACAAAGGTAAACTCAGAATAATGTCTTAAATAATGGGCAAGTTTTCAAAGGCAGAGATCAGTGTGGAGATTCCTCAGAAAACTGGGAATGGATCCACCATATGATTCAGCTATCCCACTACTGGGAATCACACCAAAGGGATTGAAAATAGAAGACTACAGTAATATATGCATATCCATGTTCATAGCAGCACAATTCACAGTGGCCAAATTATGGAACCAACCTAGGTGTCCATCAACAGATGAATGGGTTACAAAATTATGGGAAATACACACAATGGAGTTTTACTTAGCAGTAAAAAAGAACAAAATAACATCATTTACAAGAAAATGGAAGGACCTGGAAAACAGTATGTTAAGTGAGATTAGCCAATCACAAAAAGAGAAGGGTCATATGTTTTCATTAATATATGCAACCTAGGGAGTAGTGGGGACACAAAAGGGACTCTGGATGATAGTGGAGACTGCTCAGTGGAGCAAGAGAAGTGGTGTAAGGGAAGGGGAAGGGCAAGAAAGAAGCAAATCAATAGAGTTACTATCATAAACCATGTGTACATATGCGAATATACCAACGTCAATCTCAGTACTCCATTTGGGGGGGAGGAGGGGGGACACTAAGAGCTGTGTGCATGTATGTTAATATCAAATTGATATTCATTGTGATGTGAGACTACAATGCACCAATAAAAGCATGGTTAAAAAAAACAATGTGAGAAGATCCTATTAAGGAGATAATATTCCATTGTTTGGTAGTACAATGTACTGTATTTTATATTTCTTCATTCCAAACTATCCAAACTATCAGAAAGCCACACCCAGTAGTCAAAACAAAAATCATTGCAAGCATTGTGATTTTGGAGCTTCATTCAAATTTAGACCTGGCTTTGCTTTAGATTAGAAAAGTATTATATACACAATTTATATTTGTTTTCTTTAGAAAAATACTCAAATTAAAAAATATACGTGGAATACTAAGGATGTTAGAAATTTCTATTTTCTTTTTTTCAGAGACAAAGACAGAGGTTTATATAGGAAAAGTGGGGCTATACATTCAAGGGAGAATGCAGGCCTTCTCAAGAGGGGGAGAGGTCTTTGGGGTCTCACAGTTCTTTTATAGGAGACCCCATGAGGGAGTGATTAAGGGCACACAGCAGGGGTGGATGTCTGGACTTCCTCAGAATCCTCAGGTTCCTGGCATCCCTGGGTGGTGGCTGGGTGGCACCTGACCTCAACCTTCCTTTGATCCTTTGTTTACTAAGCAACTCAGGAATCTCAAATCAAAGTAGGGGCTTTGGGTGCCAGCGTTGTTCCCTGCCTGCACCCAGACAGCCCAGAAGGGACTCGCCCTAAACAGGAGGGCAGCAAACAGCCCCGGAGAGACTAGGTGGCAAGCAGAGGCGGGAAGCTGAAAGCACCGGTGTTCCCTGCCTGCACCCAGACAGCCCTGGAGGGTCTCACCCTAAATGGGAGGAGAGTGCCAGCTTTACTGGCCTGCACCTAGGTGGAGGGAAAGAGGGACTCAGCGCCCAGGCCAGCGGCAGAGTGTCCCTGCCTAAACAGACAGAACTAGAGGGACTTGGGAAGTGGAGGGCACCAGAGTTCCCCACCAGAGCCCAGGCAGAGAGAAAAGAGGGTCACAGGCAGCAGAGAGGGTGAGCCTTCCCCCACCTGTGCCCAGGCCAGCCTGAGAGGGACTCGGCCTAATGTGCAGAGAGTGCTGGTGTCCCCCACCTGTGCCCAGGCAGACAGAAGGTGGGACACAGGCAGCAAAGAGGGTGAGCCTTCCCCCACCTATGCCCAGGCCAGCCTGAGAGGGACTCGGGACTCAGCATAACGTGTAGAGAGGGCTGGTGTCCCCCACCTGTGCCCAGGCAGAGAGAAAAAGGGAGACAGGCAGCCAAGAGGGTGAGCCTTCCCCCACCTGTGCCCAGGCCAGCCTGAGGGACTTGGGCTAACATACACTTTCGTGAAGTGTCTATTCATTTCAGCTGCCCACTTCTTGATCGGATTATTTGTTTTCTTAGTGTAGAGTCTTTTAAATTCTTTGTATATCCTAGATATTAGACCTCTGTCAGAGGGATAGCTTGCAAATATCTTCTCCCATTCTGTAGGCTTTCTCTTTAGGCTCTTGATGGTTTCCTTTGATGAGCAGAAGCTTTGTAGTTTAATGCTATCCCACATATTAATTCTTGTTTTAATTTCCTGTGCTTTGGAGGTCTTGTGGAGAAAGTTTCTACCTGTGCCTATATGATGGAGTGTTGAACCTATGCCTTCTTCTAATAATTTCACAGACTCTGGTCTAACTTCCAGGTCTTTAATCCATCTCGAGTTGACCCCTGTGCAGGGTGAGAGGTAAGGATTTAGTCCCATTTTTCTACAGGTAGAAAACCAGTTTTCCCAGCACCATTTGTTGAAAAGACTGTCCTTTCTCCAAAGTATGTGTTTAGCGCCTTTGTCAAAAATCAATTGACCATAAGTTTGTGAACTTGTTTCTGTAGCTTCTATTCTGTTCCACTGGTCTATGTGTCTGTTTTTGTGCCAATACCATGCTGTTTTTATTACTATAGCTCTGTAGTACAATTTGAAATTAGGAATTGTTATGCCTCCTGCAAGATTCTTATTCCTGAGAATTTCTCTGGCTATTCTGGGTCTTTTGTTTCTCCATATGAAATTAATGACTGATTTTTCTAGATGTGTGAAAAATGATGTTGGTATTTTGATAGGGATTGTGTTGATTCTATAGATCATTTTTGGCAGAATGGCCATTTTGATATTTATTCTGCCTATTCAAGAGCAGGGGAGATCTTTCCATCTTCTAAGATCTTCTTTGATTTCTTTCTTCAGTATTTTATAGTTTTCATTGTAGAGGTCTTTTACCTCTTTGGTTAAGTTTATTCCTAGGTATTTGAGTTCACAAACTATTCCGTGAAATTCGAAGAGATGGAATTCTTCCAAATTCCTTTTATGAGGCCAACATCACATTAATACCAAAGCCAAATAAAGACACTTCAAGAAAAGAGAATTACAGACCAATATCATTAATGAACATAGACGCAAAAATTCTAAATAAAATACTAGCCATGTGCATTCAAAACCATATTGAGAAAATTGTACATCATGACCAAGTTGGTTTCATCCCAGGAAAGCAAGGCTGGTTCAACGTATGTAAAACAATACACGTTATTCACCATATAAATCGAACTAAAAACAAGAATCACATGATCATTTCAATAGATGTAGAAAAAGCATTTGACAAAATTCAACACTCATTCATGTTAGGAACTCTACAGAAGATTGGAATAGAAGGAACATACCTCAACATCATTAAATCAATATATAAGAAACCCAAAGCCAACATCATATTGAACGGGGGGAAATTGCCAGAATTCTACTTATAAAATTTGATTGGGAAATAAAAACCTTCCATGACAAACAGAAGCTGAAAGAATTTATGTCTGCCAAACCAGCATTAGAAAACTACTCAAATAGATCAACTATAAAGAAGAGATAATAAATAAATGCCAGAACCAAAGAAACAATAACCTCCATCAAACAGCCAACTAAGAAAAGAAAAAAAAAAAACTACCTCAAACAGAAGTCAAAACTCAAAATGTTAGGAATTAAGAATCATTTCTCAATAACCACGCTGAATATAAATGGACTCAGTTTTCCAATCAAAAGACATAAGGTTCCGGGCGTGGTGGTGCATGCTTGTAATCCCAGTACTTGGAAGGCGGAGACCAGAGGATCCAGGTTCATGGCCAGCCTCAGCTACTTAGTGAGGCCCTCTGCAACTTCGTGAGACCCGGTTTCAAAATAAAGAATAAAAAGTAGGGCTGGGGGTGTAGCTCAGAGGTAAAACGCCTCTGGGTTCAATCCCTGGTACCACAAAAACAAAAAAAGACATAAGGTAGCAAAATGGATCAAAATTCTTAATCCATCTATATGCTGTTTACAAGAAACACACCTTACAAGTAAAGACACTCACAAACTAAAAGTAAAAGGCTGAAGCAAGGTAATCCATGCTAGTGGAACATGAAGACAAGCAGGAGTAGCAACTATGATATCAGACAAATTAGACTTCAAGCCTAAACTTATAAGAAGAACAAAAAAGATCACTTTTTACTGGTAAAAGGAACAATCCAGCAAGAGGATATAATGATAGTCAACATTTATGCTCCAAATATAGGTGCGACTACTTTCATAAACAAATTATTTGTGACTTTAAGTCACACATAGATCCTAATACAATAATACTGGGAGACTTCAACACTCCTCTCACACCACTTGATCGATCTTCAAGACAAACGTCAGTAGAGATGTCTCAGACCTAAGGAACACCATAGGTCAAATAGATCTACTAGACATATACAGAATATTCCACCCAACTGCAGCCAAATTCACATTTTTTTCAGCTGCTCATGGAACCTTCTCTAAAATAGACCATATCCTAGGCCACAAAGCAAGTACCAGCAAATTCAAGAAATGTGACATAATCCCCTGCGTATTTTCAGACCATAATGGAATGAAACTAGAAATCAACTGTAAGAAGACACAGAGAAATCTCATAAACACGTGGAGACTGAATACCACACTGCTGAATGAAGAATGGGTTATAGAGGAAATAAGGAAAGAAATTAAGAAATTCTAGAAACAAATGAAAATAGGGAAACAACATATCAAAATCTCTGGGAAACTTTGAAAGCAGTATTAAGAGGGAAAATTCATAGCACCAAATAAACAACCTAATGACACACCTCAAAGCCCTTGAAAAGCAGGAGCAGTCTAATCCCCAAAACAGTAGAAGACAGGAAATTATTAATATTAGACCAGAAATCAATGAAGTGGAGAATAAAAAAATACAAAAAATCAACAAAACTGAAAGCTGGTTTCTCGAAAAAATACACAAGATAGATAAACCATTAGCCAACCTAACCAAAAGACAGAATCAACCCAAATTACCAAAATAAGAGAGTAAAAAGGAGATATCACTACTGACAGTGCAGAAATACAGAGGATTATCAGAAACTACTTTGAAAAGATATACTCAAACAAAATGGAAAACCTAGAAGAAATCGACAGTTTTCTTGACACATACAACCCTCCCAAATTGAATCAAGAAGATATAGAAAAATTAAACCAACCAATAACAATCAAAGAGATTGAAGCAGCAATAAGAAGCCTACCATCAAAGAAAAGCCCAGGTCCAGATGGTTTCCAAGGTGTATTCTATAAAACTTTATAGAAGAGCTAATCCCAATATTCCTCAATTTATTCCATGAAATAGAAAGAAGCGGGACTCTCCCAAATACATTCTATGAAGCCAACATCAGATTAATACCAAAACCAAATAGAGACAGCTCAAGGAAAGAAAACTACAGGCCCATATCATTGATGAACTTAGACACAAAACTCCTAAACAAAATACTAGCAACACGCATTCAAAACCACATCAAGAAAATTATACACCATGACCAAGTCAGGTTTATCCCAGGGATCCAAGGCTGGTTCAACATACGTAAAACAATTCATATAATTCACCACATAAATAGAACTAAAGACAAAAATCACATGATCATTTCAATAGATGCTGAAAAAGCATTTGACAAAATCCAGCACCCATTCATGCTAAAAACACTGCAGAGAATTGGAAAAGAAGGAACATACCTCAACATCATAAAGGCAATATACAATAGGGCCACAGCCAACATCATACTCAATGGGGAAAAACTTCAAGAGTTCCCTTTAAAAACAGGAACAAGATAAGGATGTCCACTGTCACCACTCCTTTGCAATATAGTACTTGAGACTCTAGCCAGACAGAGCAATAAGGCAAGAGAAGGAAATAAAAGGAGTACAAATAAGAAAAGAGGAACTGAAACTATCGCTATTTGCAGATGACATGATATTGTACTTAGAAGATCCAACAAACTCAACTAAAAGGCTCATAGAACTGATCAACAAATTCAGAAAAGTGTCTGGATACAAAATCAATCTTAAAAAATCAGAAGCTTTTCTGTATTCCAACCATAAATCCATTGAAAAAGAAATCCAGAAGACATTTCCACTCACGATATCCCCCAAAACAATAAAATACTTGGGAATAAACCTAACCAAGGAGGTAAAAGACCTCTACAAGGAAAACTATAAAACATTGAAAAAAGAAATTGTAGAAGATCTTAGAAGATGGAAAGATCTCCCATGCTCTTGGGTAGGCAGAATAAATATCATCAAAATGGCCATTCTTCCAAAAGTGCTCTACAGATTCAATGCAATACCCATTAAATTACCAAAGTCATTCTTCACTGACATAGAAAAATCAGTCCTTAAATTCATTTGGAACAACAAAAAACCCAGGATAGCCAAAGTAGTTCTCAGCAACAAGAACCATGGAGGAGACATCACAATACCTGACTTCAAACTATACTACAGAGTCATAGTAATAAAAACAGCATGGTATTGGCACAAAAGCAGATACATAGACCAAAGGAGCAGAATAGAAGACTCAGAAACAAATCCATACACCTACAGCCAGTTGATTTTTGACAAAGGGGCTAAAAATACCCACTGGATAAAAGACAGTCTCTTCAACAAATGGTGCTTGCAAAACTGGCTAACCATATGCAGAAAAATAGAAATAAACCCCACCTTCTCACCTTGTACAAGAGTCAATTCAAGATGGATCAAAGACCTAGAAAGCAGACCAGAGACCTTGCAGCTACTGGAAGAGGGCATAGGTCCAACACTTCAACACATAGACACAGGTAAAGACTTCCTCAAAAAGACCCCAAAGGCACAGGAAATTAAAATGAGGATCAATACATGGGATTCCATTAAACTGAAGAGCTTTTGTGCAGCAAAGGAAACAATCAGGATCTTCAACAGAGAGCCAACAGACTGGGAGAAGATTTTTGCCAGCTACTCCTCTGATAGAGGACTCATATCTAGAATATACAGAGAACTTAAAAAAATCACCACTAAAAAACCAAATAATCCAATTCAAAAATGGGCAAGAGAACTAAATAGACACTTCACAGAAGAAGAAATACAAATGGCCCATAAATGTATGAAAAAATGTTCAACATAATTAGCAGTCAGAGAGATGCAAATCAAAACTACCCTGAGATTTCGCCTAACCCCAACTAGAATGGCAATCATTAAAACACAGATAACAAATGCTGGCAAGGATGTGGAGAAGTAGGAACTCTAATACACTGTTGGTGCGATTGCAAATTAGTGCAACCACTTTGGAAAACAGTGTGGAGGATCCTCAGAAGAATGGGAATGAACCTACCGTATGACTCAGCAATACCACTTCTAGGCATCTACCCAAAAGATCTGAAACCAAACTACCAGACTAATGCATGTGTATCTATGTTTATAGCTTCACAATTCACAATTGCCAAACTTCGGAACCAGCCAAGGTGTCCATCAACAGATGAATAGATTACAAGACTATGGGGTATGTATACAATGGAATTTTACACAGCCATAATGAAGAACAAAATTACATTATTTGCAGGGAAATGGAGAGAACTAGAGAAAATTATGCTAAGTGAGATTAGTCAGTCACTAAGAGTGAAAAGTTGGATGTTCCCCCTAATATGTGGAAGCTAGATAGAATGGGACTTAGAAGGGACTCCGACAAAGAAGAAGAAAACTTTAGATGAACAAAGAAGGTGACCTAACTGAGGGAGTTGGGAGGGGGGTGGAGGGAAACACACTAAAGCACATGATGTATATACATGAACTTATAAGACTCAATCACCATGCGGAGCATGGAAGGGAGGGAAGGGGGAGTGAATAGGGTGGGATTGGAGGGAGGGATAAATGAGCAATGTGTGCATGTATGATGCTGCTACCCTGACATGTATCAAAATGTATAATTACAATACACCAATAAATGAACATATATAAAAGAAAAACAAAGTAGGGGCTTTGGGTGGTCAGAAGAGATGTGAAGTCTTATTTTGGGTCTGATTCAGTGGTCCCAGCTTTTTCTATGGTTTGTAAATATATAATTTGAGTAGACAGAGTATGCAACTGGCAGAATCCTGACATTTGGTCTCTGACTCACAGATTAAAGCTCATTTTGATCGTAACTGGTTAAGTGGAAGTTTCTGGAATGTCCTTTCCTTACAAAAATAGTAAAGCAGAAGCCATTCTTAGCAGGGATTGCAGAGGTTAATGCTCCCATCAATGACGTGAAACACAGGAGTAGTCATACCTGTCACAGCCACATCACTATTTAACTCCTGAGTTTAGTCACTTGGCTTGAGTATAAATTGCTTGGATCTTGGAGAATGTCTGTAGATTCTTACAAAATTAATCAGTCTGTGGCTCCAATTACACATACTGTCCCAGATGTAGTAACTAACCTTTCTGGAACAAATTAACATGATGCTTGCTGCTTGGTACATGGCCATTGACCTGGATAAGGCCCTTTTTCCATACCAATTTGGAGAAACCACCAGAGGCTGCTTGCTTTTTATTTTGCACAGCCAATGCTATACCTCCATAGACTGGGACAGAGATAAACACTATCCTGCTCTTCTGCCATAATACAAGCTCATAGAAATCTTGATCCTCTTGACATGCCCCCCCATTTATATTGATCCTCTTCATTGACCATGATATTGATTGGACCTGATAAGCAATAAGTGAAAGTACTTTAGATGCCTCAATAAGATATGTAAAAGCTATACGGTGGGAGATAAACCATGAAGTTGTATGGGCTCTCCAGCTCAATAAAATTTCCAGTCTGGAGCTGGGCGTGGTGGCGCATGCTTGTAATCCCAGTACTTTGGGAGGCAGAGACCGGAGGATCCGGGTTCGCGGCCAGCCTCAGCTCTCTTGCTCTCTCTCTCCCTGTCTCTCTCTCTCTCTCAATCCCTCTCTCTCTCTTTCTCTCTCTCTCTCTCTCTCTCTCCTTAGTGAGACCCTCTGCAACTTCGTGAGACCCGGTTTCAAAATAAAGTATAAAAATAGGGCCAGGGGCATAGCGTGGAGGTAGAACGCCCCTGCGTTCAATCACCGGTACCGCAAAAAAAAAAAAAAAAAAAAGAAAAAAATTTCCAGTCTGGGGTAAATGTTCTAGAGCTTGTTGGGAGATCCCTCCAAAGTAAAAGTCAAATTGACAAAATTTACATAGTCTACCTTGAAAAAGAGGCATGATGCTTGTAATGTCATTCTAGATTTTGGAGGCAAAATTACCACATTAAAAGAATGCTACTTCAGCACATCTAAAATCATGTGTAAACTACCAGTTCCTACTGGGAACCAGAACAAGGGAAGACTTTGCAGAAAGTTAAGGCTGCAGTTATAAACCAACTTACTACTTTGGTTTATGATTCAGCACATCCAAGGATAGCCAAAACGTCCATAGAAAATGGGGATGCTGAATGATGTCTCTGTTGATTATCTAAAGAATCACACAGCAAAGCTCTAGAATTTGGGGGCAAATCAGTGCCCTCCCCTGAAATTAAATAGCCTAATTTTGAGAAACAGCTCTGACTTGCAACTAGACTTTTGTATACACTCAGAGACCATGGAACCTGAGACTACCATCAGAAACTGAGTGCTTTCTGACCCACTTAGACATAGTACACAGCTGTAATCCCAGGACTTGGGAAGCTGAGACAGGAGGGTTGTAGGTTTGTGGCCAGCTTTAGAAATTCAGTGAGACTCCTAGAAACTTAGTGAAAGCCTCTTTCAAAATAAAAAATAAAAACAAATGGCTAGGGGTGTAGTTCAAAGGTAGGATGCCCCTGAGATAAATCTCCAGTACCAATAAAAAAAAGTTACCTCTTCCTGGTTTTAGTTTTTCATATTTTATGAAAGAAAAGAAGAATAAAATGTGTGTGTGTGTGTATGTGTATGTGTGCATGTGTTTGTGTGTGTGTGTTACTCTGAATTGAACCCAGGAATTATCTCATGTTAGGCAAGCACTGAGACACATATCCAGTCTTGGGATTTTTTGTTTTTATGTTTTCAAGACAGGGTCTGTGTGAGTTGACAGACTGGCCTCAGACTTGCGATGCTTCTACCTCTGCCTTCCAAGTAACTGGAATTACAGGCTTGTGCCACCACACCTATCTCTGAATAAAGTGTACTAATATCAGTAAAACCACTACCAACTGCCCATTTATCACTTTTTTCATAGGATGTAATTTCAGGTAAATCATTTATCTAGTATGTGTATATATATATATATATATATATATATATATATATATATAGTATATATTATGTATATAGTATGTATATATACTAAATGATTAACCTGAAATTACATCTCTATATAATAAATATTATATAATATGCAATGTAATATTATATATGTAATATATATGAATGATTGATTTGCTTGAAATTATTTAGGATTCCTTAGTTTATTAACTATAATTAATAAAGTAACCTTAGAAGTAATAACAAGAACAAACTCACATTCTACTTTGTCTCTATGACATCATATGGAGAAAATGAGGCTAGAGAAAATACAAGGGTATTTGAATCAACAGAGCATTTGTGTGTGTGTGTGTGTGTGTGTGTGTGTGTGTGTGTGATCTTGGAGAAAGTCATTTACTTTTTTGTTTGTGTGGTTTTATTGTTGTTGTTGTTGGTTTTGAAACAGGGTCTCACTAGGTTGCTCAGAGTCTTGCCAAGTTGCTGAGGATGGTCTCGAACCTATGATCCTCACAAGTAACTGGAGGCTGTGTCTCAGCCTCACAAATAACAGGCATGTGTCACCATGCCCAACTAGTCACTTACTTTTATGCAGTTGAATTTCCACATTTTTAAATTAAGCAAGTGTGCAATTAAGTAATAACCATTTTATTTTGATCTTACTGTGTACCAGGGATGTTGACTAAGCTCTGCAACTGCAATACCTAA
Organism: Glis glis; assembly: GCA_004027185.1. Classification (NCBI taxonomy): domain Eukaryota; kingdom Metazoa; phylum Chordata; class Mammalia; order Rodentia; family Gliridae; genus Glis; species Glis glis. Next base: position 9,428 of record PVJS01008890.1, on the reverse strand, counting down.
TTTAAACCTTATCACAAAACTATGTAAATGGTATCATCCTCATTTTACAGAAGATCTTTAGCATGGGGATCAATGATAAGTAACTTACCAAGATTCAATTCCAAGTACATGGCACAGTGTGGATTTAAGCCTATGTGTGTCTAATGAGGAAAGCACGCTCCTGACCCTGCTGTACCTTTCCATCGACTTACCTAGCATCCCTCTCACGTCTAAGAGTTCCATAGCAAGTAGAGATGAACTTTGTTTTGTCTCATGGAGTGAAGTAGTTGTTTTGTCCAATATGAATTTCTCACCCTCTTCCTCAACATATTTTAAGTTCTATTTGTAGAACCCTGTCCTCTCTTGCTCCCAAACATTCAAAACTGGTTTTAATCTTTGCGCATGTGTTTTAGCTTCATTCTTTTGGCTATCTCTCCTGAAATCTGTAGCGATACAATAGTGCCACAGATCAGTTGACAGCTTTATGTAGAAATTTCATGTTTGGCAGGCTTTAATCTAGAAAAGCCTGGAGGACATTTGTCATCTGCCAAGTGACGTCCTTAGAGCTTCTCTTCTCCCACATTCAGAAGTGACATATTTTGACCTTCCACACTCCTACACTCCCGGGTGTATGATTTCAATGAGATGCACATTCTATTGCCCTAAGGGTTATTGCTAATCTTAAAACTGTAATGACATTTTTCACATTTATTTTTTTCTGTCTGTTACTCAAGTTATTTTTAAGTATTTGTTTTTACCCTGCATGCACATCTCTAAGGACTTGCCATGGGAACATCTGTGATTCATGTATTTGAATGGGTTTTAAGTAAAACTGAGCCAAGCGAAGGAATCATATTTTTCTGTCATGTTAAGAATGAAGATTATTATGTAGAACTTTTACCCAGTTTTGTACTTTTTAATGGCGTTTCCTGAACTTCACATATTAAAACAAAGCAAAGCATATTCTATAGGAATTCTTTATTTTTTGCCAAACACCTTTGATGTTTTCATGTAAAAGTTTTTTTTTTTTTTTGCGGTACTGGGGATTGAACCCAGGGGAGTTCTACCTCCGTGCTACACCCCCGGACCTTTATAAATTTTATATTTATATTATTTATATTTATATATTTATATTTATAAATATATAAATATGTAAATATATCTATCACTTCAAACATTTATCACTTCCTTATGGTGAAAATGGCAGCTTCTTTTATTGATGTCACTTTTGTTTTTCTGTGCCTGGCTTATTTATTTAATCTAATGACCTCCAGTTCCATCAATATTGCAAGTAATAGGATTTCATCAATTTTATGGCTGAATAATATTACATTATGTACCACCTTTTTGTTTATCATTTCCATAATGACTATGTTAATGTGCATTTCCTCCAAAAGAATAAGGGTTGCCTTTTCTCCACATCTTCAACAGCACTTGTTAACTTTAGTTTTTCTGATCATGGCCACTTTTACTGGAGTGTGGTAATATCTAATTGTGGTTTTCATTTGCATTTCCCTGATGATTACTGATGTTAAGTATTTTTAAAATATACTTGTTAATGATTTGTATGTCTTCTCTTGAGAAATGTCTATATAGTACTAATTCCCATTTTTTTTTTTTTTGCGGTACCGGGGATTGAACCCAGGGGCGTTCTACCTCCGCGCTACACCCCCGGCCCTATTTTTTTACACTTTATTTTGAAACCGGGTCTCATGTAGTTGCAGAGGGCCTCACTAGGTAGAGAGAGGGGGACAGGGAGAGAGAGAGAGAGCTGAGGCTGGCCGCGAACCCAGATCCTCTGGTCTCCACCTCCCAAATACTGGGATTACAAGCATGCGCCACCAAGCCTGGCTAATTCCCATTTTTAATCAAGTTATTTATTTCTTTGCTATTGGGCTCTTGTATGTCTTCTCTTGAAAAATGTTAGTACTAATTCCCATTTTTAATCAAGTTATTTATTTTTTTGCTATTGGGTTCTTGGAATTCTTTAAATATTCTGAATATTAGCTCATTGATGTGTACTTTGCAAATACTCTCTCCTGTCCTGTAGGTTGTCTCTTTATTCAGATAATTGTTTCTTTCACTGTGCTGAAGCTCTTAGTTTGAGATAATCATAATTATCTACATTCACTTTTGTGTCTTGTGCTTTTCTGATGTTGTCCAAAATGATCCTTGCACATTCCAATGTCCTAAAGCATTTCCCTTGTGTTTTCTTCTAGTGGTTTATTGTTTGGGGTCTTACACATAAGTCTTTAATCCATTTGGTTCAGTTTTGTAACTGGGTAGAGAGAGCATTCTAGTTTCATTCATCTGCATGTGGACATCCAATTTTTTCATCACCCTTTATTAAAAGACTGTCTTTTCCTCAATGTCCATTCTTAGCACCTTTATTGAAAATCAGTTGGTTTTACAAGCATAGGCTTTCTATTCTGCCCAATTAGTTTATGTCTGTTTTTATGCAAGTACCATGCTGTTTTGATGACTATAGCTTTTTTGTAGTCTATTTTGAAGTCAGGTAATATAAGGCCTCCTGCTTTGTTTTTTGTTGCTAAAGCAACAAAAATAATTTTTTACAAGTGCTACTGGATTTTCTTTGCTAGTGTTTTGTTGAGAAATTTTTGTTTCTTAAACCTTGTTGAATTTCCTTAGGACAATTGTTCAAGAAGTTGCGGAGGGCCTCACTAAGTAGCTGAGGCTGGCCATGAACTCAGATCCTCCAGTCTCCGCCTCCCAAGTACTAGGATGACAAGAGTGCGCCACCACGCCCCTGGGTTCAATCCCCCGCAAAAAAAAAAAAAAAAGAACAATTGTTCAAGTTTCTCCATCTAAGAGTTCACTCATACTTGTTACTATCTGGTTGGTTTCTGGTACCTTATTTTGAGTATTAGGTGAGGTCATATTTTCCTAAATGTTCTTGAAGCTTGGTGTGCAATGTCACCTGGGCATTGAAATGTAGTATAAGAACTAGTATACTCCACACTCAGTTTCTCCTGATGTTAACATCTTTTATTAATATGGTACATTTGGCATGAATAATGAACCATTATTGATATGTTGTCATTATTATTATTATTAGCTAAAACTCACAATTTATTCCTATTGCCTTAAATTTTAATGATATCTTGAAGGTGTGTTCTTAATTAATTAAACTGTTTCATGTTAAATTATTTATATAATAGGCAAATAATAATTTTAATATGACATTAATTAATTGCATATATAATCATCTTGTCTTTATGCACTATATATGTGAAAGAAACAGTATGAATAAATTTTTCTTTAATCAAGCTTTTGGAAATTGTCACATTGCATATGCTACTCTGACTTTAATTATATACAACATTTACTTTAATAGTAGGTTTCTATAGATAAATATCCTATTAATGTATAATTTCAGTACTAGTCAAGTAGAAGTTTAAGTCTCATTAATCTTTCTGAAGTAAATAAAAACATATTTTCTAATCTAGGGGTGAAAAGAAAACCTAGTAGAAGAATAAAATCTTTATACTGATCCTGTTGAATTTTAACCATGAATGGATATTGAACTTTAGAAATGTTTTATTTTTTCAGACACTATTAAGATTATTTTCCTTTCACTTTATTGATGTTCTATATCACATTGATTTACTTGCATATGTTGAAACATCCTTACATCCCAATAAAAATTCCTAATTGGTCAGTGTATAATGAATGCTTTTTATTTGCAATTGAATTTGGTTGCTATTATTTTGTTTAGGATTTTTGCATCTATGTTCATTAGAGGTAGTAAATAGTATTTTTGGTGCTTAAGGGGTTAAAGATTAACTTGTATACTTACACTTTCATAATGCAAATAGAACATCCTAAAGATGCAACACTGAACACTGAATGACATTTTATTAGGGAATAGTTTAATACATTTTGTTTAGAATTCTCATATCTTTTATTGGAATGACCAAATGATGATTAATGTTTAGAACTTAATGTTTAGAGCTAGACATAAATATAAAGAGAATAAAAACATTGAAAAGAAATCAAACTTGATGCCTTTCTGGGAGAATATATTACTCTATCTGATTTTAGTGGAACTCCACCTCCTCTAATAATGCACATTTTAGATATGTTGGAGAACATAAGTAATGAAAGAACACATGGACCATCCATCATGTTGTACTATATGCTCCTCAGAGCTCTAATCCTGAACAGCATATGCCCCATGTCAGTCAACCCTCAATTCTGCCTATGCATCTAAGTCACTTAATGAAATTTTGTGAAGACTGAATTGTCCTCAGTCCTGAAAATTCTGTTGTGTGAACCTGGATTGTACATTTACAAAACAACTTTAATCTCTATTCTATTTTATCAATTACTGATGCTTTTGGAATAAATTCCCAATGTTCTTACCAAGTTGAAAGCAGAAAATCTAATGTTTTAACTTTGGGCAGTGTAAAAAAAAGTGATCTTGTTAAATCCCCACTCATCACTCTCAAATAGCACTTATGTAATAACCACAAGAGTAAGCCATCACATCAGAAAATTATTATGTAAACAAATTAATCCATCTTCATAAACAACTTTCTGAGTTCTGGTTTGTATTTTACACAATTCCAGAAGGCATTGAGCAGAAAGAGAAGGGAATAAGCATGTTTTGAAACAATTTTTTAATGAGTCCTGATAACTTTTGTTTTTACTTATCTATTTGAATTAATTTTATTATTGTTTCATAGTAAGATTCATAATAATACGTTTATAAATGCATGCAATATCACTTGGTCTGTTCCCCTCCCCACACCCCCCTTTTCTCCCACGTCTTCCCTTCCCATACATGATGGTGAGATTCATAGTGATACATCCATATAAACATATAACATTATTTGGTATTTTTCCCTCCCCAAACCTCCCTTTTCCCTCCCCTCCTCTTTTCCTCAATCTCTTTCCACTACTATACTTCTTTCTCCTCCTTTTCACGAGGTCCCTTTTCCCCCCTCTATTCTATTTCTATTTTCCACATTTGAGAAAATACATTTGGTATTTGATTTTCTGAGTCTGGCTGATCTCACTTGCTATGATGTTCCCCAGTTCCATTCATTTTTCTGCAAATGACATATTTTTTCTTCCTCATGGCTGAATGAAATTCCATTGTTTGTACATACCACATTTTCTTTATCCATAAATCCGATGGTAGACACTTAGGTTCATTCCATGACTTGTCTATTGTGATTGCATCAAATCTGTAGATCACTTTTGGTAGTGTGGTCATTTTGAAAATGTTTATTCTGCCTATCCAAGAACATGGAAGTTCTTTCCATCTTCTAAGGTCTTCTTCAATTTTTTTTCTTCAGTGTCCTGTATAAACATTGATAACATGTTTCACTATATATTCTGACTTTAATTATTTTGGAAAGTTATCAAGGATTGATATAGCTGGATCATATGGTGGTTTCATTTCTTGTCTTTTGAAGAAACTTAGTACTGATCTCCATAGTGCTTGTATTAATTTACAATCCTACCAACACTGTATAAGCATTCCTTTCCCTCCACATGCTCTCCAGCATTTATTAATGTTTGTATTCTAGATGATTTCCATTTTAACTGGAATGAGTTGGGAATCTCAATGTAGCTTGATTTACATTTTCCTGATTACTAAGGATTTTGAAAACATGCTGTTTTCAAAATTATATATATATATATTATAACTCTGTAGTATAATTTGAAATCAGGTACTGTGATTCCTCCAACATTGTTCTTATTGCTTAGAATTGATTTGGCTATTCTGGGTACTTTATTCTTCCATATAAATTTTAGGATCATGTTTTCTAGTTCTGTAAAATATATCATTAGTATTTTGATAAGGATTGCATCAAATTTGTAGATCGCTTTTGGTAGTGTGGCCATTTTCAAAATGTTTACTTGGCTTATCCAAGAACATGGAAAGTCTTTCCATCTTCTAAGGTCTTCATCAGTGTTTTTCTTCAGTGTCCTGTAAATTTCATTATAGAGGTCTTTACTTCCTTAGTTTTATATTTAGGATTTTTCATGCCTTTTTGTGACTGGGATTGTTTTTCAGATTCTTCTTTCAGATAACTTTTAATCAAATGAGACTAGCTTCAGCCTCAGGTTTCACCTTTTGTCAATTCTCATGTAAAGTGAAAGAACATACCAATCTCACTGCTACATATAGTATTCACAAAGCCATGACTTGAGCTTCAATTTGATCGTATTTACTATGGAGATCACCAGGTGAAAACATTTTTGCTTTTGCAAACAGGTTCACTAAAAGAATATATCACCTTGGGAAAAACACCATTATGTTTTATAAAGATATCAGTAAACACGAAGTGTATTTCAAGATACATTTCTTTTACAATATTTTGTTTATCAGAGCTTTAGACTAAATAGCCCATCTCTACCTTTCTAACATTTGAAGAACCTATTTTGAGAATACCATTTTATGGGAAAATGATACTTTAGAAACTATTGAATTAAGTCCAGAGCATTCAATCATTGCAAAACATAGACCACATTTGTTCCCCTGGACACAATCTTTACACTCATTTGCCACTTCATTCTTTTCCTCTGGTCGTGCAGGGAGGTTTAAAGATGTCTTAGTCATGATCATCTCTCAAGTAAAGCATATTCTCTGAAAGAATTACTGCACTCTACTGACTTGTGAGCTTCCGGGCATCAATAGCTGCACACCCCCAACACAATAAACAAAATAAAAATAATTAAAAATAAAAGCAAACATGTAATTGTATCTTTTATGGATTATTCAAAGCTATTAAGTGAAAAGTGAGCAAAACTTTTGATGGATGAGAACAAAACTTTTAAAAAATTAAATATTAAATTATTATTCAAATTGTTTGTTGGTAGGAATTTGTGTTACTTGCAAACATACAATATTTTTACCTATGCAATGGAAATTATTCCTGAGCCTTAGCTGTTTTTCAGTGATGTTCAAGGAATTAGAGGATTTCTAAGCATGGATCATACCATGTTTAGAAGAGCATAAGATAATTTAAATGAAGCATCACTTGGACATTGCAATAAAATGAATTTTCAGTCTAAGCAAATATTACAATAAATAAAGTTTCTTCTTTTTGTCCATTTTGATAGGAACATTTTAAAACTACATTACATTCTTTACACAATAAATTGTGGAACACTTTGCACATTTTGAAGTATCAATATCATCATTAAAACTGTGTTTATTATTTGTGCTTCAATAAAGAGACATCCAAGGGGGTGATTAAGCTCCTAGGACATTTTGCCACAACAGTTCCTAAATCAACTTCATATAATTGTTTTTCTATGTTCTCATACAAATCCAATAAACACTCTTTTCTCATTGCTACATCTGTAACTGGTATCAACTTTTTAAATCCTCTTAGCCATAATGTACTTCCTTAAGTGTTCTGTGAACTAGAAGAGACAACTAGTTTTGCTAAAATTTTGACAAAATAAAATAGAATATATGATGATCAAAAACAAAAGTGATGCCTATGAACAAAAGAAGTGAGAAATAAAGGCTGACATGTGTACTATTTTTCTGGATACCTTAACACTTATTAAACATTTTGCATATCAGTCCTGCTGATATAACTAGTAAAAATACACAATTACAAAAGTTGTCTGTAGAGACATCATTGTTACACTTAACATGACAAAAACAGTAAAGACAAAAGGCTGAGGGCACTAAAGTTTTATCATTGAGTTATAAGAATTTGCTAGGCCTCATGGAAACAAATTTCTGTTAGTAGTTAAACATTAAAGAGGTAGGCTTTGACACATGAGAAAAATTTTAAGCAAAAAGGAATTTATAGGCTGCTTGCACCATTTTTATGATGGGGTTAAACAGTAATCCCATTTGAATACACTCATATAATCTGTTTCACACAATGTTAGTGGTTTCTCAAAGTTTGTAAAACATAATAAACTTTTCTTGACCCTGAGAAATCACACTTGTAAATGTACTACATAAATAGAACATTGATGTGCCTAGAATAATTTTTATTTTATTACAAAGCTAGTTCATGCTGTTCCTCATTTATAAATTAATTTTGACTTTATAGTTCTAAATATCTGATTGATTATTCTACACAACAGATGGTTGATAGAACACTAAAAAGGTCAAGAAAATTTAAAACAATAATTTAGTATTGCTAAACCAAATCCCAAAATAATCTAGGAATAAATTAAGAGTTCTGTAACTTGGCTTCTTTCTGTGATACTATAATATTACATGTCACAATATAATTATTTGGCATTAGTGTGGCATTTAGGATAGTGTGATGTGCAAATTAATGGATGAACAGTTGCAGATGTTGAAGAAGAAAGAAATGTTATTGTATCACAAGTGATAAATTTGGGTCTATGGTGGGATTATTTGTCATATAATTTACATTTTCACCTTTTATCCTTTCATTTCTACATCAATGTTTATTATGAGCATTAAGACAGACAAAATTTTGTTGCTTTCAATATGTAATAGGTGTTAGAGTAAATGTAGTAAATGTGCACCCCATAAAAACTCTTCTTCATTCCATCACTGTGGTGACTGAAGGATCTCCAGGCATCTGGTCTTCTACTCACTGTTCATTAGATGGCTTAATGTGCTCTACTTTCAAAGCTCAACCTGCCAGGTTAAGCTAAAATGAAAATGAAATTATACCCTTGGTAAGAATGCTGTTGATAAATACAGAGCTGATGATGATGAGTGAGACGATTAAGCAAGGGTTTTCTCCAGATCTGAAAGAGAATTGTAAATGCTTGCTGAAACTACAGGCAGTGTTGGATTTCCCAGAGGCAAAAGTGGAGTATTTCAGCAATTTTTCAGAAGATTTCACCTGCTAATCAACCTGGTAAGGTATTAGAAATAGATGAAGTGATCATGACAAATCATGCTTAGAACAAAGCAATATTTTTCTATTGGATTTTACTTCTAGTTAGCCCTTTTTCAGATGGAAATGTGTCATTTTTAAAATGAGAAAACTCAGACTGGTTTCCTGGCAAGTTAGAAAATGCAAGTTTGTTGCCAACCAGAAATACAAGAACTCAATAACTCAGAATTTCTCCAAGTGATGCACTTCCCAAATTTTCAAACATCACCACATACTTCAAGATCCATGGTAACATTCCAAGCAAGGCCAAGGTAGGATAGTAACAGAAAGAGAAAAGGGAGGGACCCCATCCCTCTTAGAAGAATCGACCCAAACAAAAGCTCAAATATCCAAAAATAAAAGTCCTTTTGGAAAATGGAGTTCAATTTGGTGTGCCGAAAAGGTAAGTTATATTGTTGCAAATAAAAAATGGAAAAGTAGTTTTTGTACTGATGTTTGAAGGCTTGCTTCTGAGGCTAAGGAATTTCAAGTTCATTTTGTGGGAAATTTGATGTCACTAAAGTTTTTCAAATAGAGAGCCGTACCATACACACACACACACACACACACACACACACACACACACACACA
>PVJS01008889.1:0-51890 GCA_004027185.1 Glis glis | reverse complement strand
CCCAACCTGTATCCCCACCTTTCTTAGATGACCCCCAACCTGTATCCCCACCTTTCTTATGACCCCCAACCTGTATCCCCACCTTTCTTAAGTTAATTAAAACCTTTGCCTTTTTCTGATGGCACGTGTTGAAATTCTTATTCATCATGGAAGCCAAGGACCCCTCAGAATTAGCATGTATTTCCCCATGACAAGATGGCAGTACTAATGTCAATAGTTTCAGCCTAGCCGGGCGTGGTGGCGCACCCTTGTAATCCCAGTACTTGGGAGGCAGATATTGGAGGATCCGGGTTTGCAGCCAGCCTCAGCTACTTAGTGAGGCCCTCCGCAACTTCGTGAGACCTGGTTTTCAAAATAAAGGATAAAAAAAATAGGGCCGGGGGTGTAGCTCGGAGGTAGAACACCCTTGGGTTCAATCCCCAGTACCGCAAAAAAAAAAAAAAATAGTTTCAGCCTCCCAAGTACTGGGATTACAGGTGTGCACCACCAGGCCCTGCTAGGAAAGGAATGTTAATCAGCATAGCTCCACCTGGAAGATAAGGGGACCCAGGTCCTTAGCCCTGCCTTCAAGGGGCTGACATGACTTTGAGGTTTTATAGAAAGGGGGATAGGGCAGGTGGAGGGGGCACCGCTGGAGGCTTTGCACAGCTGCCAGACCAGGTGCTGTTGACACGGTGTGGTCCTCTCCATCTTTATTTCAGGACTGGTCAGGAGGGCCCTGGTGGGGATGAGAAAGTGGCCATGGCTTGAGGGTCTGTTCAACTCTGACACATCACAAGATGTTTATCCATCAGACCCTGTTCCTGGACTCCAGAGCAGAGGAGACCGGTGCAAAATGGAGGCAGAGATGCCAAGTCTATAGCAGCCTCATTCCCACACAGGCCGGTCTCAATCGGCATTAACAAGGAAGTCCCTCCTCCCTTTTCCTTACACAGAAAAGGTCACCTGGGCCGGGCCTCTAGCTCAGTGGTGGAGCTCTTAGTATGTGTGAGGCTCCAAGTTCCATCCCTGGCATCGCCAAAATAAGTGAATAATAATAAAAAACCCTGCCAAAATCTTCAAACTAACTTGTAACTTTGTCTTTTGACGATGTTAAAAGAGAAAGGGGCATCCATACATTTCCAGCCTCCTTCAGAAGGGACAGGCAGCAGCATGTCACTCCAGACCTCTGCTCACCAAGGGGGTGGGGGATCAGGACAGGATGAAAAGAGGGAGGAAGGGTCTCGGTGTCCCAGGCAGCGGGCAGGCCAGGCGTGCTGGCAGCATCCAGGGAGGTGAAGAAGCCCCACCCAGGGTCCAGCAGAGAAACTGGTCCTGCAGGATCCTGGGGAGAGCCATGGAGGGAACCTAGGGTGGCCCTGCTGTCCCGCCCCCTGCAGCCCCGCCCACAGGGCGTGGGAACCACCGGTCAGAATGCTGAGCTGTTCTCCGGAGCCCAGTGTGGTGGGAACACCAGCTAGAGATTCAGGTGAGGGCTGAGCGCACGGGAGCTAGCTTCCTGCACGCTGATTTCGTAGATTGACAATTGTAGCTGAGGAGGAGTTTCCATCTTCCTTGGCCTCTGGCCAAAGCCACCACCCAGCCACCCTCCAGGCTGAAGATCTCAGGAAGAAACTGCTCCATTACCACTAAGCCCATAGGCGATTCCACTCCCAGATTCTCTCCTGTGCCCTATCCTCCTACCCCTCCCAGGCCACCACCTGCCCTGGGGACATCAAGCCTAGGATCTGACCCCCAGGCTGCTCGCTGCTCCCTGCCATTTGTGGAAGGAGTTAGTTCATCTGAAATGCTTTCTTCGGTCCTGGGCGTCACGTGGATTCAGTGCCACTCTGAGGAGAGAGCCAGAAAAGTGTTTAAACCAAACACAAAAGGGAGACCCCACCAAGCTGAACCGCTGGCTACAGCTGGGCGAGGCAAACGCAGGACTGGAGTGTGACTTCCGGCCTGCCGGGCCCAGGTGACCACATGATCACGCATGGACTTTGTCCTGAAGCCTTGGGAGGGGAGAGGCCTGACCTTGAGGCTGGGGCTGGGCTGGTACCACCTGGGCTGAGGCTGCAGTTCTAACTATCTTTACTCTGAAGCTCTGTGCTCCTTTGAAGCAGAGCCTCCTCCTGTCCTGCCACCGCCCAGCCCACCCCGATAAGGAAGCCAGCTTTCCATAGACCAGGAAGGAGAAAGGGAGACAGGTGGGGCCTGCGGGACTGGGTGATGATCTTTTGCCGAGCACGGTGGATGTGAACAGTCCTGGATCAAACAGGTGAGCCAGTGCTTAAACTTCCGCATACTTTACAGTGTGTGTGTGTCTAAGTGTTTGTCTCTTTGTGTGCACATTTTTGTATCTGTGTGTTTGTCTGTGTGTGTGCACCTGTGTGTGTCTGTATTTGCTTGTGTTTTTTTATCTTTGTGTCTGCAGATCTGTTCTCCCCCTGTGTGTGTCCTTGCAGGCTGAGCCGTAGCACAGATATTTGCTTTGCTTATTGGGGTCAGAGACGGCCCTGTTTGGATTCCTGATGTCTCTTTAGGTCAGGTACACAGAAGGAGACCTGGAAAATTCCAGTTAAAGGCCAGGAGCATACCTGTCGTGAGGAGGTGCCCCTATTGCAAAGGACATCAGGATGCTCTGTTGATACAGATTGCGATGTCTGGCGAGCTTGTCAGATTTTCTTGTTAAAACGATATCTTGGGTTTTGTTTTGTTTTTTTCTGTCTTAAACAACCGCATTGTTCTGAAAGGGACGGAATGGGAGGGACAAATGGCTGAGTGGTGATCTCTATTTTTCACCAGCCTGGGCTAGAAGGACAGCAAGGGACAGTCTCCATAGCAGTAAACCAGCCCCCTCCCCCAGTTGAGACAGTTGGAGTCTGTCTGCTTTCGGTTTTGGTTTTTCCTTTGGTGGAAGGAGGTGAGCTCGTGAGAGAAGCCATAGCATCCAGGCAGGGCTGGAAGGGAAAGTTTTTAGGAACACGGCATGCTTGGGAACATCTTTGCTTCAGAAACACTTTTAATGACCCTCTTGATTAAATTCCAGAGGCCGGGTTGGGTCCACTTTCTCTTTGAACCGGTTGGCTCTAACCTGTCATTATTGAAAGCTTACCGCACATAATCACACAAAAAGTTACAGGTGAAAATGTTTACTGTGGTCTTATTTATTATAAAGAAAAAAATGAAACCAAGTAAAACTCTAGTAAGAGGGAAGTGGGTCAGCCAGTTGGAGTAGTTGTAGGAAACTTATGTGGCCATCAAACATGGTGGTTTTGAAGCATCTATACCACATGGACTTTGAAGTTATGTTTAAGTTTCTTTCTTTTTTTTTTTTGGTGGCACTAGGAATTGAACCCAGGGGCACTCTATCTCTTAGCTACATAATAAAATGGGCTGGGGGTTATAGCTTGGAGGTAGAATGCCCCTGGGTTCGATATGCAGTACCACACACACAAAAAAAAAAAAAAAAAGAAAAGAAAAGAGACAACTGAGCCAGGTGTGGTGGAGCAGGCCTGTAATCCTAGTACTTGGGAGGTTGAGTCAGGAGGATTGCAGATTCGAGACCAGACTTGGCAACTGAGTGAGACCCTATTTCAAAATAAAAAGTAAACCGGGCGCGGTGGTACACGTCTGTAATCCCAGTACTTGGGAGGCTGAGACAGGAGGATCACAAGTTCAAGGACAGCCTCAGCAAGTAGTGAGACTCTCATCAAATTAACGAGACTCTGTTTCAAAATAAAAATAAAATAGGGCTGGGGTTGAAGCTCGGAGGTAGAATGCCTCTGGGTTCAATCCCTACTGCCCCCCCACAAATAAAATAAAAAAAATAAAAAGGGCTGAAGGTGTAGCTCAGAGGTAGAATACCCCTGGGTTCAATCTCCAGTAACCCCCCCCAAAAAAAGAAAAAAGACAATTGGCTATCATGTTCCCTCGGAGGGACGTGCACAACACACCCATGAAGCATTCTTGCTGAAAAATAGTCTGTACACGATCAGATTTCTGTGCTGAACGACCGCACTACGCAGGGTTCACAGGGATGTGTTCGTTCACAACCCAGGGACGCCATCAGCAAGATCCACCTGGAAACCCTGCAAGGCAGCCTGGCTTCTCTGACAATCACATGCAAACCGAAGAGATACATGGTCTCCACCAGGATTTGTGGGTGTGAGGGTGTCTGGGATTGGCGTTACGCTGACAGGGAGGTTTGGTGATGGGTGACACACGATTGGCCAGAGCTGGTTAAGGTGGGAGCGGGTGCTGGGGCCAAGGGCCCCTGGACCTTTCTCTCTAGTGCGGTGTGTGGGTGCAAGGTTCTATAATTAGCTAATGTGCAGAGTCTGCCCACAGCTATTTGACCACAGAGCTGGTTTTCTCCAGGACCGGAGCTGGGTTCCGAGACAACGGGAAGGGGGGACGTACGTGGGGTCCTTGAGACAGAAACTGGTTTTTTAGGGAGTTTTTTTTATACCCTAACTTTTTTTTTTTGGGTTCTGGGGATTGAACCAGGGGCATTCTACCTCCGAGTTAGACGCCCAGCCCTTTTAAACATTTTTTTTTTCAAATTGAAGCAGAGTCTTGCTAAGTTGATAAGGGCCTCATTAAGTTGCTGAGGCTGGCCTCAAACCTGCAATCTCCTGTCTCAGCCTCCCAAGTACCAGAATTACAGGTGTACACCACCACACCCAGTTATACAAACCCTGACTTTCATCCGTGAGCAACCAAGAGATGCCCAGATAGTGTCTGCCTTTCTTGTGTGCTTCAGATCCTGTGTGGAATAAGTAATAGATTTGTAAAAAAGCGAGAAGTACGGAGCGAGGAGAACCAGCCGGCAGGATAACTGGCGGGGCTCATGGCCTCTCGGGCTCTGTGGCCCTTTATCATGCAGTGGGCACTTCCCAAGTGCAGCTCCTTTCATTCCTCACGACAAATATAAAGTGGATTGCACGCACCCTGTTTGCAAAGGGGCGATGGTGCTGGGGCGCGGAGTGGAGTGGGCACCCGGCCGGGGGCCTCTGACGTGGAGCTCTGTTGAAGGCGTCTGCACTCCACCTGGGGTGAGCTCTGGAGATGTCGGGCCTCCGATGGCCAACCTGCCTCAGCCTGCTGTGGTTCCTTTCAGGGCATGGCGCAGGCGGATGGACACCCGCAGCCCGGGGCTGCCCCTGGCCTGTCCCGCGTGTCCAAGCTGGTGCTCCTGGGAAGCGGCTCTGTGGGCAAGTCCAGCCTGGTGCTCCGGTACGTGAAGGACGACTTCAAGAGTGTCCTGCCGACAGTCGGGTGTAAGTGAAGGGGCAGAGGGAGAAGCCCACGGGGGGCAGATGGGACGAGGCCCACCTCTGCTGTCTGGAGCCTCGAGTCGCAGGGCCGGCACGTGCAGGGAGGGCTCAGGATCTCTCAGGTTCAGGCATGCAGAACAGAACCCAGAAGGACATGGAACCGCCCAGAAGGACGTGTGAATGCCCATCGCTCTGAGTCAGGTTTCAGCCCAGCTGCAGTCTGCAAGGGATGGAGATTCAGGATCAGGGTCTCTGGCCGGGAACGGTGGGCCTGAAGGATAGTCTGGCGAAGGCAGAGCCAGAGGAAAGCCCCCCACCCCTCCCTGCCCACTGAGTCCCCCGACCAGCCTGCCAACGCGGCTCCCTTGTTAATTTCCCTAAAGCGCATCTCCCTGCCTGCCTGGGTTCATTTACCAGCCTGGTCGGGATTGGGGGTGGGTGGTGGGGTACTGGGCAGGGAGGGAGACCCTCTGTGCTTCTGAGAGAGGCTGTCATGTGACTAGACATCTCAGAGGCGAATGTCCTGGGGCACCTGCAGGCTGTTGGCCCCTTCATGTCCTCTGTGGGTGTACCCCGCCTGGCTGCAGAACCCAGCTCCCCCCACGCAGGGAACCGGACATGTGTTCTGCTGCTGGTCCTCCCCCTGTGCCCGGGGTGTTGGGAGGACAGAGCAGAGCTTGGTTCAAGTTGGCACTGCCTGGGATGAGCTGCTGGCTTCTCCAAACTCACTCCTTCACCCGCTCACTCGACAGGGTGCGTTGGGCGAGGACGCTGCCTCCTTAGATACAAAGGATTCTATAACAAGATGAACAGACGCACCAACAGAAACAGGCTATGAAAGGCAGCACCGGGACTGGCAACCGGGGAGGCCTTCCCTCTTCTCAGGGGTGACTCCTGGAGGCCCCCAGAGCCAGCCGTGAGAAGGGAAATGACACGAGGGGACTGGGGAGCTATTGAGGGGGTTGACTCGGGCCAGCGTGGGCGTGCAGGGCAATGCTGGTCTCCATCAGCAGGAAAATCTGCCCATTCACCCAAGACGCTAGACTTGGCTTCCTTGATTTTTGTTTTCAGTACTATGTATTGAACCCAGGGGCATCCTGCCTCTGAGCTATACCCCAAACCTTTTTAAAAAAATTTTTGTTTTGAAACAGGGTCTCACTAAGTTGTTGAGAGTCTCGCTAAGTTGCTGAGGCTGGTCTTGAACCTGCGATCCTCCTGTCTCAGCCTCCCAAGTACTGAGATTACAGACATGTGCCACCGTGCCTGGCTTGGCTTCTTTTTTAAATACACTGAAGTGTGGAGTCTGGCCTAAGTTGGGAGCATAGAAGATGGCCTGACCAAACCCAGATATTGAGGGCCATGTCCTCGGGTGACTGGGGGCATGGTGGGGAAGGGAGGGAGTAGGTGCCAGACGAGACCAGCTTGATTGATTCTGGGCTTGGACCTTACTCTAAGACAGGGGTGCAAACTATGACTTACGGCCAGACTGCCCTGGCCCCCCGCCTCTCCTTTGCTTTTAGAAAGAAGCTTTGGTGGGACCCAGCCCTGCCTGTTCAGTTCCTGTGCTCTGTAGCCAATAGCCTTCCTTTGCACCCCGAAACAGCAGCAGCCCGACTCATGCAGCCCGAGTCCTGCAGCCCGAGTCCTGCGGCGGTGATCTGAGGCTGGGGAAGCCTCAGCTATGCGCTGGGGCCTTGCAGGGAGAAGTGTGTGCCCCGCCCCAGCAGAGTGTGCAGGGCTGGCACCAGGGCGTGCAGGTGCCCACAGTGGCTCAGGCAGGGGACGTGCTGGGGGTGCGGGGTGGGGGGAGGGTGGTTGGGAGATTGACCCAGGTGTGAACTTGGCTCAGCTGTCTGTATGTGCTGAGCCACAGATGCCACGCCCCCAGGGGCCCATCTTCCCAGGGTGTGAGGGGCCCTGTTTACAGCCCCTGCTCTCAGGGGATCCATCCCACTCGCAGACTCCCAACCCTCTCTCCAGGGGCCTCCCAGGGTCAGGAGGGTGGACAGGCCCAGAGGCAGGTCCCTGTTTAAGGTGGGGGGGGTTCTGTGCCTGGGGGGCGGGGGCAGGTCTGAGTGTCTCCTCTGTACTTCTGGTCCCCTGCCTGACTCCTTGGGTCATCCTTCTATGGAGGGGGGGGGTCTTTAGGCCGCCTCCCTTCCCCTCCTCCAGGCCTGAGTTTATCTCTGCAGAGGGAAGACCCTGTCCTCTGGGCAGGACTCTACCTTTCACCCCAGAACTGGTGGGTCTCTGTCACCACCCTGCGGTCCCTGTGGGACACTGGCCAGGAGGGAGGCAGAGGACATTAGATTTCTGCTATGGCCCACCCCTGGCTCGTGAGCTTGTCAGTCCTCTTTTATCTGACCAGCACCCCCATGGGGTCAGCTCCTTTTCATCAGCACTGACTTTGGGCAACAGCTGTGCAGAGGGTGGGGCTCTCAGGGCAGGCCCTGTGGGAACGAGGGCCTCTGCTCCTGTCCTAGAGTCTGTCACACCTGTTCCCATAGGTTTCAACACCTTGGGAGATATAACAGATATATATATATATATATATATCTGTCATGGCAGTCTTTGCAAATTGGTACGCTATTTAGCTTTCACATTATAAATGTAAACAAATATTATATTATTTATTTTATTCATTATATTATTATGTTATGTATTGTATTATTGTTGATTATTGTTCAAAATATACTACGAAAGAGGCTCTCCCCACTTCTCAGATGGGGCGGTGGAGCATGCCACCATTGATTGGCGTCTTGGTTTGGGGAAAGTGCTTTGTGCTGTGCAGAGTCCTCTGAAGGCGACACTTCCATTTCTTTTTGACATGTTGCACCAGCTTTTATCAGGAAAGCTGGCTCCTGCCAGGTGAGGGAGAGACAGGTGCAGAGCCCAGGTGTGTGTCTCCATGGTGACTTCTGGCCTTGTCCAGGTGAGGGGGAGACAGGTGCAGAGCCCAGGTATGGGTCTCCATAGTGACTGCAGGTCATGGCCTCAAATGCTACTCTCTTTCCCAGAACAAGGGCAGGACCAGGACCGCTGGTGTCCATGGTGGGGCCACTTCAGGGCAGGGCCAGCTCCAGGAGGCTCAGGGAGAAGAAAGTGGGCCCTGGGTCCCCCAAGGTGTGGTCCCACAGGGGGTCTGACAGGGGCACTGTGCAGGACTCCAGGATAGGGCTCCCTGGTTGCCTCTGGGGAAGACTGGGTGTCCACCCTGAGGAAGCAGGAGCCATGGGTGGAAATGTGACAGACAAACCAAGTCCCCAAAGCTAGGAAGTCAAGTGGCTCCTGCAGGAACCCCACGTAAGCAGGGGCTTCCGGGGCTCAGCCTGCCGGGGGAGACCAGCACGCCTTGCCTTTAACTCCTGCCACCCCAGCCACAGAGGCGTCCAGCCTGACCCAGGAGCGGCCCCTCCCCCACCCCACAGGCCCCAGGGCGAGAATTCTGCCCCACTTCCTTGTGTGGCAGGCACTGCCAGGGCAAACGCTGTGTTGGTGACATCTTTGGGAGGATGGTGACACCTAGTGCTAGAAGCCAAGGCGAACTCCAGACCTGCTGGGCTTTGTACACCGAGGGGAGGGGAAGGTGGCCGATGGGTAAGAGCGCCTCCACGTTCATCACCAGCTCACTTCCCTTCTAAGCTGAGAGCCTGAACCCGGAAAACAGATTCCGTCTGGTGTCTGGTGTTCCCTTCAACCTGTTTTCAGGACGCGTGCGCACACACACATATAACATTTATTTTTCTTTTGTAGTACTGGGAATTGAGCCCAGGGGCGCTCTACCACTGAGCTACCACCCCCCCCCCCCAGCCCTTTTATTTTTTATTTTGAGACAGGGTCTTTATAAGTTGCCCAGGCTGGTCTTGAACTTGTGGTTGTGGACGATCTTTCTGTTTATCTCCCGAGTAGCTGGGATTACAGGCATGCACCACCATACCCAGCTGGAAATTTATTTTTAAATTACGTTTTGGCTTTAGTTGTGAAGATGTGGGAAATGTGGCCAGTAGCTTTTTGAAAATGGAAGGTGCTAAATGTGTGCTCTCTCCTGGGTTGGAGCAAGGAGCACACAGCCCAGATCACCTGGGCTCCCTGCACGGGGACCCACCTGATGGGCCTCTGAAACCCAAGGAAAACCTAATAAACCCTCTAGCTTCACTTGCTTTTAATTATCTGCCTTTAGTTGACTTTAAAAAATCATTAATTTTGGAGGTCACGCAATATATCATTAGTCAATATATCATTAGTGTCTCACTAGCTTTGCTGTAGATGACCCCTCTGTTACCTCTGTGGGTCACCATGGTAACAGTTGCCTAGGTAACTTTTCAGGGACTTGAAGGCCACTTTTGTCAAAAGCACTGACTTCATTTGGAAAAAGCACAGTTGTCTAACGGGGATCCTTTGACGTCGGGAGGCCAACTGACCCTCAGATCATACTAATGCCATTTCCTGAACACGGTCCCACGAGGAGCCATGAAGTTTGCTGACACATGCTCAGACCACAGATCACTTCCCCTCCAATCGCCTTTCCTACACCTCAAACCACCCCCCTTTTTTTTTTGGTACCAGGGGCGTTCTACCTCTGAGCTACACCCCTGGCACTTTTAAAACTTTTTGATTATGAAACAGGGTCTTGCTAAGCTGCTGAGGCTGGCCTGGACCCTCCTGTCTCAGCCCCCCGAGTACTGGGATTACTGGCGTACACTACCATGCCTGGCCACCCTCGTTGTTTATCCCATAAATATCCCCAAACTCTGTCCTCAGGAAGGAAGATTTGAGGCTTGGGGGGTCTCCCCCTCCATGCTTTCTCTCTTCTAAAACTTGTCCCAGTGACTGGTGTCTGTGTGGAGGGCAAGCAGGCCTGGTGCGGCAACACCTCCCATCTCTTGCCAGGGAAGACCTGGCTGTATATTCCCCAAACATTGACTCACACGTCGCCATTGCTTGGACTGAAACCCATGTACTGGTTGGGAATTTGTTGGGTTTTTACATTGATCTAAACCCAACTATCAGCCATCATTTTTAAAGCAGAAAAGGAAAATATGAGAGACAAAGATTGGAAATTCAAAGAGGTACCTCTGTCCATGTGTCACCTGGCTATGACAACTTTTAAGAGCCAGCTGAATTCAAAATCAGAAATATGATCTGGAATGGTAGAGAACAGAGCAAACATGTGGACGAAAGACTGGTGTTGCTGGGTGATGACTCCAGGAACAGCCAAGACAGGAAGAGGAAGTAGAAATCCACGTGCCAGACCCGGCGCCTCCATCTTTCTCATGGAATTTTGCAACCACCCTGGGTAGAGGCGCCTGTGATGGCAAGTCTGGACTGTCAACTTGATCGGACTGAGAGATGCCCAGGAGTAACAGACTCGGGGGTGTGTTGATGAGACTATTGGCATGTGGAGCAGCACATCGAGGGGCAGTCCCGCCCTGAGTGTGGGCATCGTTGTCTAGTAGGCTGGGGGCCTGGGTGGGGCCATGGAGGAAGGAGGGGAAGCGGCGTGGAGGCTGCTCCGCTCTTCCTGAGCAGGCGTGGCTGCTGCTGCTCTCACGTGGGGACGGGACGGAGCTCCAGCTTCTTCGCTTTTCCAATGTGGAAGCAGGGAGCCCAGCAGCTGCCCTGAGGGCTGACGCCTGGAGACCTCTGCACATGCCCAGGCATTTTGTAGGTGCGAAAGTGGAAGGACACTAAGCAGAGGGACAGCGGAGAAGTGAGGTGGCATGGAGTGGCGACAGGAAGGCTGGCGAGGTCGGCCTCTGCAGGACGGGTTGGCAGCTGCGTGGGCCAGCGCTCAGCTGTGCTGCTGGAAACCGCAGATGTCGGGTTCTTGGTTCCTGGAGAGCCCTTCTGTGTCACACGCAGTCCTGGACCTTTGAGTGAGGTCCCCGAGGGGCTACACTCCACCCAGAGCCTCTACAAAAGCTACAAGGGCTCAGAGCATTGCTGATACTGCTTTGCTTGGACAGAAACCTCCTGGGCGTGCGTGGCTGCTGTCCCTCCGGCTCGTCTGCAGAGCTTGGAGCCAGCGCTGGTCCAGTCTGACCTGCAGATGAGCACGGGGTCCTCAGTAAACTCTTGGCCTCTGTTTCAGGTGCGTTCTTCACAAAGGTGGTGGATCTGGGTGCCTCGTCTCTGAAATTTGAAATCTGGGACACTGCTGGCCAGGAGAAGTACCACAGTGTCTGCTACCTCTACTTCAGGGGCGCCAACGCTGCGCTTTTGGTGTATGACATCACCAAGAAGGTAGGGGTCCCCTTGAGGCCCAGGTGACTGCCCTGTTTTCTCAGGCACAGTGGAGCTGGTTCCGAGGGAATCGCAGCCTGTGCTGGGCCCTGGTTTATGGTGTAATAGGGACAACAAATAGAGACCACTTTAATAAGTGTTAGTCACCTCCTCCAGGAAGCCCTTCCGACAGTCCCCCACCTGCAGGTCTGGTCTGGCCCATCGCTTCCTGGGACGTTTCCCACTGTGTCCACCGATGCCTGCTCTGCTCTGCTGGAAGAGTGGTGAAGGCCGGCCATAGTCCCTCTGCCACCACTTTGTTTGCTTGGTAGGAGTCCTTCGTCAAGGCCCAGCAGTGGCTGGCGGACCTGGAGAAGGAGTTCTCCCCGGGAGAGGTGGTGGTGATGCTGGTCGGCAACAAGACAGACCTCGGCGAGGAGCGGGAGGTGACATTCCAGGTGCCGCTCGGCGGGAGGAGGAAGCCCCGCCTCACAGAGCCCGGGCCGTGGGGGCCTCGAAGCACACAGGCTACACCCCCACACCCTCGCACACACGTGTATACCCACATTCCTACTCTTGCACGCACGCCCACACAATCCACAGACATACATGAATGTACACACGTGCAACACACACCCACACCCACACTCACGCCCATACCACCCACACAGGCACAAACGCACTCACACATTTACATACACACACACACACACACACACACACACACACACTCACACCCATACCGCCCACACAGGCACAAACATACATATACACACACACACACACACACACACACTCACACCCATACCGCCCACACAGGCACAAACGCACTTACACATTTACATCCTCACAAATACTCATGCCCATACCACCCACACAAACACAAATGCACTTACACATTTGCACCTCCCACACACTCATGCCCATACCGCCCACATAGGCACAAACGCACTCACATTTACATCCACACACACACACTCACAGCCATACCGCCCACACAGGCACAAATGCACTCACACATATGCACCCCCACATACTCACTCCCATACTGCCCACACAGGCACAAATTACTTTACATTACACATTACACACACGCACACACTCACGCCCATACTGCCCACATAGGCACAAACGCACTCACACATTTACACCCACCCCCACACATACTCACACACTCACACCTACACTCATGCCCATACTGCCCACACAGGCATAAACACACTCACACATACACACCCCTCCACTCACACCCATACTGCCCACATAGGCACAAACACATTCACACATTTACACCCACACACGTATGCATGTGTGCACACACACTTGTGCCTATCCTATGCTTTCTGCCTTAGTTTCCCTTTTGGCCAGAGCTTTCTTCTTTCCTGGAGGGCTCAGGTGGCTCACGCAGGGAGAGCCCGGAGCCCAGCCAAGGGCTCCTGGAGGGATGGGGCCTCCCCGCAGCCCAGGCCCTGTGCTGCGCCCTGCTCACCTGGAGAGGAGGCCTGCTCTCCCTACGCCTCCAGCCCTGCTTTCAGATCTCTTCTTTGTGTTCAATGAATTATTGAAGAAGGGTCAAGTGAATGAATCCAGACATCTTTGGAAGGAGCTGAGCGAGGGACAGAGAATAAACCAAGCTGTAGTTTGGTTTATTCTGTAAAATGATGCAGAGAATAGACACCGTAGAGACGCATGCAGAGTGCTGTAGGGTCAGGGAGGAGGGCCGGCTACCGCCTGTGCACATGTGTGTGTGTATGGGAGGAGGCTGTGGGCACCTCTGTGTAGGAGGCGTGTGTGTGCATACTCGTGCATGTAGGAGGTGCATTTGTATACAGTTGGCTTTCTGTATCTGTGGGGTCCGCATCTATGGACTTAACCATGGATTGAAAAAAACATCATGTCTGTACCCAATGTGTACATAATTTCCATTGTATTAGGTATTGTAAGTCGTCTAGAGATGATTTAAAGTATATAGGAAGATTGCATGGCTTCTAGACAAATATTACAGCTTGTTTTTTGTTTGTTTTCAGTACTGGGCTACATCCCAGTTTGTTTGTTTGTTTTCAGTACATGGGCTACATCCCCAGCTTTTTTTATTTTTTATTTTGAGACAGAGTCTCACTAAGTTTTCCTGAGGCTGGCCTCAAACTTGTGATCCTCCTGCCTCAGCCTCCGGAGTCACTGGGATTCCAGGCATGTGCCACCATGCCTGGCAATATACACCCTTTTATAGAAGGGATTGAGTATTGGGATTTTGGCATTTTCTGGGGGACCTGGAACCCATCACGTGGCTACTAGGTACAACTGCATAGTTGTGTGTGTAGAATGTGTGTATAGGTGTGTGTATTGTGTGTATACAGGTGTGTGTGTAGTGTGTATACAGGTGTGTGTGTAGAGTGTGTATAGTGTGTGTACTGTATAGAGGTGGGTATAGAGTGCATATAGGTATATGTGGATTATGTATAGGAGTGTGTATAGATGTGTGTGTATATAGGTATGTGTGGAGTGTGTGTGTACAGATGTCTGTGTAGTTGTATAGATGTGTGTAGAGTGTGTATAGGTGTGTGTGGACTGTGCGTATAGCTCCTCTTCCTTGGTACAGTCCGGAGGTGTGGGGGGCTGGCATGGGGACCCCCCATTCCTGGGTACCCAGACTCCTGGGCATGGCCATGGCCTGTGAGTGCCCCTCTCCTTCCTGGTCACGAGTCACAGGCCTGTGGATTCTAGCCTTCTCTGTTGTGCATCTCTACTTGGGCCTAACCAGGTGGGAAGGGTGCTCAGTGGAGGGGCCCGGGCGATGTCCATGCTCCCTATTGGCGGTGGTGTCTTTGCCCAGGCGGGATGGCCATGGCGGGAGGGAGCAGGGTGGACTGGTGCCTTTGCAGGAAGGTGCGTCCTTGTCCAGCTCCGGGAGCCTCTTCCAGTGAGCGTGGCCTCCCCTCCCTTCATCCCTCCGTTTCGGTCCCGGCCCAGCTTCCCCAGGACCACCAAGAGCCAGAAGTTGAGATGAGAAGAACCAGGGGAGTCATGTTCTCCGCCAGCTGCAGCTGTTTTTGGGCCTTCTAGTTAGAAGTCAATTCCACGACCATGGGAAACTCATAAAAACCATTGTTTTTCCCTCAGGAAGGGAAAGAATTTGCTGAGAGCAAAAGGTTGCTGTTCATGGAAACTTCGGCCAAACTGAACTACCAGGTCTCTGAGGTCTTCAGCGCTGTGGGTGAGTGACGGCCCACGGCCAGATGTGGGGCCAGGGGCCGTTGGACTTGCTTCCTGGGTCTTCCTTTCTGGTGCCTTGGGACACAACAGACTGTCCCTGGGGGCTGGGAGGTGGGCAGGAAGCACACGGAGCCTTGGTTGATGACTCTGGGTGTATGTTAGGACTGGTGGGGTCCTGACTGCCTAGGCCTGAGGTCTGTGCTGAGTGGGGGGACCCCTAAACAAACACCCCCTCTGTCTTTCACAGCCCAGGAGCTACTGCAGAGAGGAGTCAGGCAGAGTGACAACCAGCAGGGGGACCCAGCTGTAGCTCTGAACGAGGGCCCTGCCCGGCGGGCCACGTGCTGTACCCGTTAGGCGCGGCCGTCCTGGAGGCCTCGGTGTCTTCAGGGTGAGCTGCGTGGGCTCCTGGACCATTTTAATTCACCACCGATGCTGGACGTGCCTGAGCGCCGGGGATTCCAGAAGTTGTCATCCTTCATAATAACCGCTTCCCAGCGCCAGTGGGGACCATCAGGGGTGGAGCCGGTGTCAAATGGCTCCAGAAGACTGTTGAACCCACTGGCCACACCTGGCCAGGACTCCTGGATGCCCTGGCCAGGTGTGCAGGTGTGCCTGCCGCCACCTGGCTGTTGCCCTGTCAGCTGCCTCCCCACGGACACGGAGGGGTTAAAGGAGGGAGAGGAAGTGAGACTCCTAAAACTTTGGGATCACTGTGATGGATGGATAGACGCCCCTGCCTGGCTTGGGTAGGCGCCGGGCTAGGGGCTGGGCCCACCTGGTTTTGGGAGATGGGAGAAGGAGCAGGCTCGGATGGAGGTGGCAGTGCCAGGAGGGGATGGCGTGAGGGGCCCAGGCTGCTGTATCTCAGGGAGGTCGGGGAAGGTTCGGGTACCACTGGCCCTCCCCCACCAAGGATCTGAGACTTTTACCCTGAGATCTAAGTTGTGCTGCTTAAGCGTCTTTTTCTCTACACATTAAATTGTTTTTGACATTCTGGCTCCTGACAAATTTGCAAGGGGGAGGGAGGGCACAGGGGCTGAGGGATTGTGTCAGCGCGGGTCTTTCTGCACTTTCGAGGTGGTCACATTAACTTAGGCCAGAGGGGCCCTTGTAGCAGGGGCGACTGGGATGGACAGGGAATGTCTCTCTGGGTGGTGACTCATCATGTCCCCGCAGTGACTGTGAAAGCCTTTACAGGAAGCCCAGGCCCAGCTTGGGGAAGTAAGCCCCAGGGGATGCTCTTCTGTTGGGTCTCTCTTGACACAGGGTGCAATAAGGCGGAGGCATTTCAAAGGTGGGCATACCTCGGGGTGATGTTGGTTTTCTTCCTGGCCCCTGGGACTGTGACACACAGGAGTGCCCTGGGGAGGGGCCTCATCCTGTGGACTGTAAGAATTGAAGGAGGGTAAATGCAAAGAGCCCTTCCCATTGGACTCCCAACTCTTCCAAAAGGGCCCCACCAGGAGGGAGCACGGAGAGCGCCAGGCGGGTGGGGAGGGCTTGCACTTCCGGTGGGGCTCAGCCCCAGGGGACCTTGGCTGGCGCTGGGAGAGAACACAGGGGCCACTATTAGCAAGGACCTGCTTCCTGAGGTGGCTTGGGCTAGGTCCACCCCTCCAGGAGTCTCCCCTCCCTCCTCCACCAGGCCAGGCTGGCCTGGGCTCTCTGCATTCCTCCCAGGCACCCTCTCGGCATTGTTGGCATTGTTATCCCGATCGGAGGGAGCACCTGGGGCCCCTGGGCCCTGCTCTGTGTCTGCTCTGGGGAGGCAAGGAGGTGGAAACCGGAGTTTCCAGGTGTGATGGCTATGTGACCGGGAAGGAGCATCTCATCTCACTGTGCAGGTGCAGCCGATTTCACAAGCTCTTCCTTGTCATGACTAGAGAGGAAAGCTAAAGGGCGGAGAAAGAGAACAGTAGCTTCCAGGAGGGCCTGTTTCCTCGATTTTCACCAAAAGCTGTTGTTTTGCTTAGACAATTTCGTGTGTGAAATCTAACACTTAACAGCTGTTGTAATTGCGGTTTCTGACTGCTAATAAAGTTGGGCCCTTGTCACACTATTATTCCCTTGTAGATGAAGTACGTGAGGCCTGTGTTGCTGGCGCCTAGGCTGCATCCCTGTACCCCCTGCTACCTCAGCGGGCCCTGCACAGAACCTGACCTGTGGCAGGCCCGCCCCGAGGCAGGCCAAGGCTCCCTGGCCACGAGGTGGCGCTCCAGCTCCATGAAGGCAAACCCTGCAGCTCACTGTCCAGAGTGTTCACTGGCTCCACCCAAGAGCAGACCAAGTCGGTTGATAGGATAAAAAGTGGGGAAATAAGTAGGAAATTTGTAGGATGCTCCTATATCTGATTGCCTCTTTCCGCTATGTCCTGCCAGACTAGTATTGCTGCGCTAGAATGTATTACATGTGTCATTGGACTCATTTCCATGGGAATCCCTGCATCTTCTCCCTGGGGCTAGATGGGTCTGGAGTGGCCCCGCTCCCTCTCCCCCTTCCCTCCTGGGCTGGTCAGCCTCAGCGCTGCCCTGGGGTCACCTGGGGCGCCACAGGAAGCCCCATACCTGCACCTCACCTAGGGAACTGGAGAGCTCAGTCTGCAGGGATTGCCAGGTGAGCTCAGACCTGAGCAAAGGTGGAGAGCCTCTGAGAACTGGGCTGTCTGTCTTCTGTAGGATTCCTGGTGCCTGAACCATGTCTGGCACGAGCCAGTGCTCAACAGATACATGCCCAACCAAGAGGAGCTATTGGTTCTCCACAGTCCTGAAGGAATGGCGGGCTCCTGTCCACAGCCTCCCCAGCCCATGTGTGGGCAGCCAGTGCGCTGCCCTCCTGTGCCCTCCCGTGCCCTCCCCACCCCAAAGCGCGTGATGCTGGGGACGGGGCGGCAAATGAAGGCCCTGTTTCTGCGAGCACACAGGGCTGGCGGATGTTCCTGGCAAAGATTCTTCAAGATGAACAGGTCTGGGGTCCTGGGGAGTTTGAACCGACCAAGACAATGGCACTGGCTTGTTCCCACCTCTTGGCCATTGTGAGCAGCACTGCCCTGGACATTCCTGCGCAGGCTCAGTTTGAACACCTGCTTTCGGGTCTCTGGGGCCAAATGGTCATTCTAGGGTTAGCTTTTTTTTTTTTTTTTGCGGTACCAGGGATTGAACCCAGGGGCGGTCTACCTCTGAGCTACACCCTCAGCCCTATTATTTTTTCCTTTATTTTGAAACTGGGTCTCACGAAGTTGTGGAGGGCCTCACTAAGTAGCAGAGGCTGGCTGTGAACCTGGATCCTCCGGTCTCCGCCTCCCAAGTACTGGGATTACAAGTGTGTGCCACCACTCCCGGCTCTAGGGTTAGCTTTTTGAGGAGCCACTGAACTGCTTTCTGGGCTGTGACCTGGTCAAGGCCTGACCCAGCACTGCCTGTTCTGGGAGCAGGCCTGGCCACCCCTCCTGTCTCCACAGGGACACTCCACCTGGGGGGTCCCAGGGGCTGTGGGCTCCCCCTTGGCCGGGGAAGTACAGATGCTGAGTCAGCCTCGGGCAGGAGGTATGGCCAGAGGCAGTGGGGGTCCTGCTCTGGGTGCTGCTGCCCGGCCTTTGGAGCATGGGTGGCAGAGTGGGAGGCCGAGGTCCTGTGGCCAATGTGGGCTCCTGCAGGCAGGGTCCCGGCACAGTTCTGGAAAGTCACCTGTCTTTGAGTTGGAAGTGACAACTGCCCATGGCATCGGGGTGGGCCTGGGTGGGGGTTCACTCTCTGAGCACCCTACTGCATCGGGGTGGGCCTGGGTGGGGGTTCACTCTGAGCACCCATGGCTTTGGGGTGGGCCTGGGTGGGGGTTCACTCTCTGAGCACTCCACTGCATCGGGGTGGGCCTGGGTGAGGGTTCACTCTCTGAGCACCCCACTGCATTGGGTGGGCCTGGGTGGGGGTTATACTTCTCCTCCAGCGTTGCTGGTGGGCAGGTGCCTGTCCTTCTGAGCCTGGTAGCATGGCAAGGGTTTGTCCCATGGTACAGAGGCGGACATCGAGGTCAGAGAAGCCAAGGGATGGGCTCAACTGCCCAGGTAGTATGGGCGTGTCCCCTGATGCCAAAGCAAGTCATGTCTGAGCCATGGAGATGTCCCTGGGTGATTTGAAAGGGATGCCGTGCGTGGTTGAAGCAGTTCGGGTCTCCCCACTGATGATTAGAAACCACCCATGATTCTCCTCTGAGCAGCAAGGGAGGTTTAAAGGGTCAGTGGTTGCTGGGGTTGCAGGAGAGAGGGCTGAATAGGTGCGTGGGGACTTCAGCACAGTGACTCCACCGCATGACACCAGCAGGTCCCCTGATGCTAATCCGTGCGCCCTCTGGTGTGGGACATTGGTAATGTGGAGGCCGTGGGTATCAGAGTATTAGGGGAGCAGGGGCATCTCTGTACCTTCTGCCCTTTTTTTGCTGTTAACCTAAAACTATTTTAAAAAATAAAGTTACATATAAAAACAAAAGGACTGAGGCTGAGAGAGGGACAGTGCCCTCCTCTGGGATAGTGTGGTATATATACCGTAACCCCTTGGCCTCATGCAGTGTGCAGCCTGGGCAGCCATTCAGGACTGAGGGCTGCAGGTGACCAAGGACAGTCCCAGCCCCCTACTCAGGGCTGGGTGCCTGCGGGCAGGTCACAGAGCCTCCTCTTTCCAAAGAGGCTGCAGTGCTTTGAGTTTGCTCCTAGGCTAAGCTCCCGGGAGGGAAGAGACCTTCCGGCTTGCCACCACACAGCCTCAGATGTGCAGTACACAAAGGCCAGCGCTTTTATTAGGACTGAAGGGGGAGTAGCTCGTGGAGGGGCGAGGCGGGGCGGGGAGCTCCCACAGTCGGTGTCTTCTCCAGCCGCGCCCTCATCCGTCCTGAGGGGACTCAGCGCCGCTTTGCAGCAGGAGGCGGGTGGACCAGCGTCGCAGGCCAGGCTTGGGGACCTCCCGAAGGGCGGCCCTCCTCCGGCCGAAGCGGCCCACGGGCCTGATCCCACGGCCCGTGTACCAGGCAGGATTGATGTCAGGGGCTGGAGAGGAAGAGCCAGAGCAGCACGTGGGACTCCTGTTGCCAGGTGTGTGCCCCTGGAGGTGGCGGGGCCAGGTGTGCAGGCTCAGCATCCCCCACGGGGCCCCTCAGCTGACTGCCACCTGGTCACTGGGCCAGGCGGGGCCCCACCCTGAGGAAGAGGCACCTAGTGGTCTGGCCAGCTCACTCCTGGGCACTGGTGTGGCTTTGGGAAACAGGAATTCGGACATACTCCAGGATCAACTTCCCCCACCCAGGCTCTAAGAGACCAGGCCAAGCTGGGCAGAGGTGTGGGGGCAGGCAGGGGATATGGCGGCTCGGGGGAGAAACCTGCCCAACATAAACCTCCTAACAGGGGCCTGGCTCTAGAGCTGGCCATGTGGCAATGACGATGGCCCTGGTCTAGGAGGTGGCCGGGTCCCACCCAGGTACTGAGTGCTCAGGGTACCTGGAGCTGGGGGGGAGGGACGGGACAAGGGTCCGGGCACTCACTGCGGATCTCCATGGAGTGCTGGTGGGCTCGGCTTGCAGTGCTCTGAAGGACAAGGCCCAGTAGCAGCAGACACAGGAGCCAGGCCCTCAGAGCCGCCATGCCCCCGGCTTCCAGACGAGGCCCCTTCGAGGTGGGAGCCACACGGGGTGGCCTGGGGCAGAGGGAAAGAAGTGAGGGTGCGTGTGCACAGAGCTGTAGACCTTGGTCGTGTGTGCTCCATGAGTGTACATGTGGACACAGGTATAGCAGCGTACCGTGCATGCATGTGTATGTGAGTGTGTGCACATGTGTCTGTGTGCATGTGCGTGCAGCCACACCTCCCGTGTATTCCTCTGATCTGTGCTAAACCTGGCCCTCCCCCGCCCTTCTCTCCTCCATACTGAATGAGATGCTCATGTGCCCGTCAGCCTCTGCGGGGCTCAGTCACATGTGCACGGATGCTCTGTCGCCAGAAAGACCCCACGAAGAGGTGGCTGTCTGGGAGCAGCCTGTGTCTCTGTCCACCTATGTTAGGACCCAGGCAGTGCCGCCCATGCCTTGGCAGGCTTGTGGGGCAACTGGCCCCGAGGAGCCCAGCGGAGACTCAGAGATGGAGGCGTTAGGTAGCTGGCTAGACATTAGCAGATGGCAGCATCAGCTGGGACGGACGGCGGGAGGGGGAAGAGATGGGGTCGACTGGGACTGACCAGAAGCTGCAGAGACGCCCTTTGACCCCCTCCCCTGTGGGAAGGGGGCTAAGGAACAATGCAGGGTCACTAAGTTGTGATGCACAAAGGGCAGCAGACCACCCCAAAATGTAATATGTATGAAGGTTTCCAGAGGGAATATAGAACCCCACACGTGGAAGGCTCCAGGCTGTTTTCTCTGTCAGAGAAAGGCCCGCTGCAGACGCTTTCCTCTGGGACGGAACCCCTTCCCCTTTTTCTTCACGGCCTTTCTCGGATGGCCCCTCCACTTCTCTATTTAAACCTCTTGTATTCTCTATGTTTGAATGCTTTTCAAGCAGATAGGCAAGGACTGAGGTCATGTGGAATAATTTTAAAATCTCCATCCCGCTAACATTATTTGGAGCTGTAAGCCTTGCCCAACCTCAGACATGTTTGGAGGGCTTGGGGTGCAGAGAGAGGCCTCTCCCACACTCGGCCCAGGGGCTGCTGTCGCTGAGGCGCAGCCTGACACTCTGCCCTGCCCGAGGACGTCAGCTGGTGGCCGGGCATTACAGGACACTCGACATCCTCTGTCCTACATGGGTCCTTAGAGCCAGCCTGCTGAAGCTCCGAGATCCCTCTCAGGCAGGGCAGCCCTTAGAGATGATGGAGGAGAGCAGGTCCCAGGAAAGCTCCTTTCGCCTGCTGGAGTAGAGTCTCTGACCTACCTAGGCAGTGTTCATGGGGAGGATCTGGCAACACCTGCCACAGGTGACCTGTCCTCCCTGCTCCCGCCCTCTGTGTTTCAGGCACGCTGGGAAGGTCCAAGAGGACCCCTCGGCCAACCTTGACTTTCCAGCCCCTTCCTGGGCCCCACCGAAAGTGCTGTCCATCAGAGCTGTTTAGAATGTCCATCCCCTCCTTCTTAGAGACCTGTGGGTGCACCCCACACAGGGCAGGCATCTCCAGTCTAGAGGCGCCACCTTGAAGAGTCATGAAGACATGCACCAGAATGGCCTGGCCCATTTGCCTGGGAAGGCCCCGGCTGGGAGAGGGACAGTGCTTGGTCTCTGATCCCCAGGACCTGCTTCCCGGAGCTGGAGACTTGCCCTCTGCCCAGAGAGATTTCCTGAGTCGACAAAGTGGGGTGCAGGTGGTGTGGACACAAAGCCCTTGGGGTAGTTGATGCTCCTGACCCATGCAGTGCCAGTCCCTGGCTGCCAGGAGAGCAGGAAGGGTCCCAGGTAAACCCCGACCCGTGCCCCACCAAGGAAAGATTGCACCGGGTAGCAGTGTCTGCCTCTCTAGCGCCTGATGAGCTACTCACCGAAGGATGAAGGATGGATGGGTCTCCCTCCAAGGGTGGGGAGCGCTGTCCTGGGTGCAGTGAGGCCCGGGTGGAGCCTGCTCACCTTTTATAGTCCCTGGGAGGCGACTGACGCCCCCAGATGCCCTCCCTAAGCCAGCGTCTTGGCCTGCCGTCCCCAACTGTGTCACCTCCCTCAAGGGCAGGCGGGCGGCACTAGCCAAGGCCCTTGTCTTTTTTCTTTCCCTTCTTTTCTGTTCTTTTTTTTTTTTCTTAAACTCTCATCAGTGATGTGATTTGTTCCTTCCTGGATGATATAATTACATTTGGGCCAAGTGGTTTTAAAACACATTAACCTCCCCTCTCCACGCTCGCCTTTGGGCAGGTTCCAGAGTCAAGCGTCCACTAGTCCTCTCGGCCCAGGAGCCAGCAGTGAAATCCAAGACACCCTTACCACCCCGGCCCTTCTCTGCAGCACGGCTTTCCATGGAGAGGGGAAGGAACCCGCCCAGCCTTCGCGTCCTTTCCACCCGTCATTCACTCACCCAGCCTTTCCCACTGGCCTTCACTCCGTGTGGGCAATCCCACCCGATTGTGTGACTTGCAATGCTTCCTAGGCTTTTACAGATTCGTCCTAACCAACGTCTAACGTGTGCAAGTTTATCATTATTATAAAACAAAAAGGCTTACTTTTTTTTTTTTGCGATACCGGGGATTGAACCCAGGGGCATTCTACCTCCGCGCTACACCCCCGGCCCTATTTTTTTATACTTTATTTTGAAACCGGGTCTCGCGAAGTTGCGGAGGGCCTAAGTAGAGAGAGAGAGAGAGAGAGAGAGAGAGAGAGAGAGAGAGAGACAGGGAGAGAGAGAGAGAGAGAGAGCGCGAGCTGAGGCTGGCCGGGAACCCGGATCCTCCAGTCTCCACCTCCCAAAGTACTGGGATTACAAGCGTGCGCCACCACGCCCGGCCAAAGGCTTACTTTTATTGTAAAAACAAGTTTCATATACACGGGGAAAAATTCAGTGCCTATAAAAACAAACAAACAAACAAACAAACAAACAAACACACACACACCAAGAAAAAGCATGGATAACATCAAAGAAGCCAACCACTCCTCACTTTGACCCGCCTCCTCCTAGAGAAGGGACCGCACTTCCTGGGCCGATTCTTCCTTCTCCATGTTGAGTGTCATCTTTTTGCCCCATGCTGTCACTATTGCGTCCTTAATTTGTTAAAATATCTGTATGTTTATGCCATGTTAAATAACTCCAATATTCTACCATTTAACTTGGGCTCAAGAACCTAAATTGTGAATATTCTGAATAATTGTAGATTATCTTAAAGGTCATTTAAGTGCAATTTAATTTCTTTTGCTTCTTCCTTCTTTCTTCCTTCTTCCTTCTCCTTCTTGTGGTCCTGGGGATTGAACGCAGGGGTATTCTACCTCTGAGTTACACCCCAGCCCTATTTTTTATTTTGAAACAGGGTCTCTCTAAGTTGTGGAGAGCCTAAGTAGCTGAGGTTGACCACGAACCTGCGATCCTCCTGTCTCAGCCTCCCAAGTACTGGGATCACAGGCATGCGTCACCATGCCCGGCTGAATATTACCTTCTTAAGGGGCTTGTGCTGGAGAGGAGACGCAGTGGGTTGCATTTATCGGGTTCATGCGCTGGGCACTGTGCCATTTCCTGGGCCAGACTTTCAGGGAAAGCTTTGGGCATGGCTTCTCCCCTGGGGAGTCGGCCGATGCCCCCCTCCTTTCTTGAGGCACGCTGCCTATTCCTGGAGGTGAAGGGTCCTGGAAGGTGAGCTCCTGGCCGTCTGGCGAGGGGCGGGAGGGTAAGGAGCTCTGGATGGGCCCTGGGGTTCCACCCCAGGCTGCGGACTAGAGTCACAGGGAGCTTTTACACTCCCCTATGCCTGGGCTCCGCCTCTGACAACGATTCCTGGGGGACAGCGTCATGGTGAAGCATGGTCCTGTCTTGGAGGTGGGCCTTCTGGGTGGTGCCAGGGATGTGCACTCAGTCCCAGGGTCATGAGGGGCAACAGAAGCATTGCCATGGGAGTGTGTGTGTGTGTGTGTGTCCGTCCGTGAAGCCTCAACAAACCAGCTTCGTCGCAGTGCAGTGTGGGCACCTTGCCACTTTAGGGCCGGCCAGCAGGAGGCGGCAGGTGGGGTGGGCGGTGGCACGGGGATCCTGGCATCAGCCAGCCCCTTCCTCACGCCTGTAGCTGATGATACTACTCTAGCCCTGGCATCACTGAGGGGCACCTTGCGTGGCTGTGGCACAGGGGGCAGGTGATGTGGGGCTGTGACAGCTCGTACAGAAGCCCCACGGAGCCCTGGGGCTGCAGGCCTGGCCTCGCCCTCTCGGGCTGCACTGGCTTTGGGGTTGAGAAGTGAATCCCACAGGGGCTTCCACCGCAGATGGGAGGTCAGGGGCTCCTCCCACACCTCTTCGCTGGGGCCCGAGATCTCGGGGCGGGGGAGCGAAGTGCCCTTGGTTTAACTTTGCTCTGTCAGGACCCCACCCTGGGCTTTACGTGGGTTCTTGAGTTGTGGTGCATGTGAACTTGAACCTGTGTGGGGAAGTAGAACACCCCACCCTCCTCCCAGCGACCATGGGCGCTCGGGAACAGAAATACTGGCATCCAGGCTCCTGGTCCTAATTTGTGAAGCTATTTATTTGTAGTTGTATGCTTTTCTTCATTGATTGAAGTAGACTTAGTGGTTTTCTCATTTACTTTGCTAATGTTGTAGAGAGCAATGATAGATTTTCTTCTTTTTTTTTTGGCAGTACTGGGGATTGAACCCAGGGACGTTCTACCTCTGAGCTACACCCCCAGCCCTATTTTTTATTCTTTATTTTGAAACAGGGTCTCACTAAGTTGTGGAGGGTCTCACTAAGTAGCTGAGGCTGGCCACGAACCTGGATCCTCCGGTCTCAGCCTCTCAAGTACTGGGATTACAAGTGTGCGCACCATGCCCGGCACTGATAGATTTTCTTCTGACATTAACCATTTCTGGCTCTCCCAGAACATCTCTTGGGAAGAACCTTCCTTGGTTAAGATATATTAGGTTCAAGAATCCATTCTTGGATTTGTCTCACTGATATTTTATTTATAATATGTACATTTTTATCTGCTGCCTTTAATCTTCCTTTCTGACAATTTCTGTGTTGCTTTGGTAATAAGGTTTCACTAGCCTTATACAAGGACAGGACTGTCTGTGACTGAGGGAGCACAGGCCTTCAGCACCCTCTGGGAGACACACAGGCAGGGCTGGGGCACCGATGGGGGATGGTGAGGATTCAGAGCCGGGTGGGCCGAGAGAGGAGAAATGACAAGGTGAGCTGAGAGAGGAGGTCTGGGGACAGGGAGCGACGCAGGAGTTGAGGGCAGGTGTCTGGGAGCTCGAGGGATGGCCACGGGACTGCTGTCTGGGTCCAGAGCGCTTTACTGAGGTCTCAGCCGTGGGCATGAAGCGGGTGGACAGAGTCAGGTTGCTGTGACATATTGGGAGGAGTGGGCATGCCTGGGGGAAAGAGAGGGAGGGCAGGGGGCAGAGAAAGAGGAGCCAGCGAGGGGACCCGAGAAAGGACAGGGCAGGCAGGAGGAGGAGCCCGGGGAGCAGGACAGCAGGAAGCCTCGGGGACCAGCTGGCCTTGCAGAGGACAGAGGCTTGCGGAGCTGGGGACGGTGCAAGGGTGTCTGCCTGCAGGTTCCTCTGCTTGCGGGTCTGTGGGTAACCACCCCCTCCTTTACCCCTTCGCTTTGACCTCTGTTAGAGGTTGCCAAACTCTGTAACGGGCCAGACAGCCATCACACACAGCTCTGTGGGCCACGGGGTCTCGGGTTCAGCAGGTCAATCCAGCTACTACAGAACAGCAGCCCTGGGCCACACACAAATGACTGAGTATGGCCGGAGCCACAAAGTTTACTTACAAAAACAGGCCGAGAGCTGGATTGGCCCCTGGGTTGCAGTTCACTGCCCCTGGTCCATATCTCTTGCTGGCAAATTGTTTGTAACAGGTGTATATACTATGTAGTGAGACCTCCTGCCCCTGTGGAGGGCCCATGGTCCTGCTTCTAAAACCCATTGTGTGAAATGGGAGAATAACAGAACTCAATGAGGGGGACCGCCATGACACGTACAAGGGCTAACATGACCGGCTCCCCTTGCGAGGCTCAGCAGAGGGACTTTCCCTCTGGCAGAGGCCATCTCCAGGTTGTCCAGCACTGAGGACATCCGTGGCCCAGAACATTGTCTCTTGGTGTCAGGAATGATGAGCTGCGGCTGCTGGAGGGGCAGTCACAGAGAGCTGGGGCTGAGGAGCCATTGTGGGGGGCACCTGTAGAAAGTTCGAAGAGCAGTGTGTGGTCAGAGGGAAGAGAAGGGCACAGAGAAGGATGCAGGAGCTCTGAGGGCATGGCCGCCACTGAGCCAGCCTGGTCCCTGCACTTCCTGAGACCAGACCGTGGCTTCCCTGGGTGGTAGGAGGAAGCTCTGTGTTCTCCCACACTCGATATGATATTTCATTGGGGCTGATTCGGGTGGATTTCTGCTCCTTGCAATGAAGGGAGCCCCAAGTTGAAGAGGTCTCCACAAGGAGCCGCACCCTCCTCGTTCTTCACGTTCTCAGCACAGTGAGGTGGACTCACCGACTGGGTATAGTTCACAGTCTTGAGATCTCTGAGCTTTACCCTCATCACGGTAAATGCGCAGCCATAATGGTGTCCTACAGAGGTCAGATAGTGACTCCCCTGGTTTATGTTCATCTGGAATCTCAGAATATGACCTTCGATGGACACAGGGTGTTTGCAAATGTAATTAGTTAAGGAAGTCATTCTGGATTAAGGTGCTGTTTTAGTTAGATTTTTTTGTCGCTGTGACCAAAACACTTGACAAGATCAGCTTAAAGGAGGAAGATTTATTTGGCTCACGGTTTCAGAGGTTCAGTCCATGGTCAGCGGCTCCAAGGCAAAAAGATCATGGCAGCAGAGCGTGGCTGAAGAAAGCTGCTCTGGGCAGCTGGGAAGCCCACAGAGAGAGAGGAAAGATCTAGGCACATCTGTGTCTACACCCTCACTGACCCACCTCCCCCAGCCACACCCCACCTGCTTACAGTTACCACCTGGTAAGGCCCTGATTCAATTATTTCGCCTCTGAGCAGTTTTGCATTGGGGCATTCTATACCCAAACCCTAACAGGTATGCCCCCAATCCAATGACTGGTGTTCCTATAAGAAGACAGACATAAAGACACAGGAGCTGGGCGTGGTGGCGCATGCTTGTAATCCCAGTATTTGGGAGGCTGAGACAGGAGGCTCGCAGGTTCGCAGTCAGCCTCAGCTACTTAGTGAGGCCCTCCGCAACTTAGTGAGACCCTGATTCAAAATAAAGAATAAAAAATAGGGCTGGGGGTGTTGCTTGGAGGTAGAATGCCCCTGGGTTCAATCCCTGGTACTGCAAAAAAAAAAAAAAAAAGAGACACAGGAGAAGGTGAGGTGAAGATGGAGGCAGAGACCAGGGGATGTGGCTATGAGCTATGACCCCCAGAGGTTGGAGGTGGCAGGGACTAATTGTCCTCAGAAATGTCAGCTGGGCCAGCCCTGCTGACACCTTGACTCTGGCCTCTCGACCTCCTGGGCTATGAGAGAATAACTGTTTGGTTGTATTCTGCCCAGCTGGGAGCTGCGTGGCTCGACCACACGCTTCCTCCTGGAGCCGGTTCCGGGGGAAGATAGAGTGCTGCTTTGGTCTGTGTGTTTCTTTAGCATGGGGTTCTCCTGGACTCTGCGGTCACTGTACGACCCAATGGGAACAGGTAGCCGTGGAGCTGGGGTCCGTTTGAGCTGTGGCCGTGGAAAGGCTGCGGCGCTGGGAATGTCCAGCTCCCCGCCATGCTGTTTCCAGTGTCGATGGCTTCTGAAAATCCAAATTCTTGAGAAGATGTAAAGGCACCCACTCCTCAGTGTGAATTGGAGGCTGCTCTGAAGCACGAGTCGTCTAGAAAGTGAAGTCCCTGTGCCACGGTTGGACAATGTCCCCCACAGGCCACAAGTTGAAGGTTTGGTCCCAGGCTGGCACTACCAGGAGAGGAGGATTCCTCAGGAGGGGGACCTGGTGGCCAGCAGCGTGATGGCTGCTGTCTGTGCACCTCTGGGGCACTTCAGAGCGGAGCAGGCGGGGTGGGGCCGGGCCGTCTATTCCTCCCTCTACGTGCAGTGGGTCACGTGTTCAGTCATTTGTATTGATGACTAATTTCTTTTTCTTTCCCTCTTTTTCTTTTTGGTACTGGGGATTGAACCCAGGGGCACTCTTCCTCTGAGCTACACCCCCCAGTCCTTTTATTTTTTATTTTGAAACAGGGTCTTGCTAAGATGCTGAGGCTGGCCTTGAACCCGGGATCTTCCTGTCTCAGCCTCCCAAATACTGGGATGACAGGCGTGTGCCGCCACACCCGGCTGGATGCCTAATTTCCAATCACCCCCATGCAGAGACCGGCTCACATGTGCCCTCGCTCTGACACACTCAGGGACATCCCTGTGGCCTCTTCATCTCCTTCATGGCCGTGTCAAAGGCAAGAGTGGAAAGGGCAGAGGTCGCTGTGGGAAAGGTCTCTGTGTCCTTCAATGGCAGCAGTGTTGTCCTCAGGAAAGTCGCACAACAGCTCGGCTGTGTCTCACGATTGGGGCTGGCAGGGTGGCTCTGGCCCAGGTCAGTGACTTGGACGAGCAGCTGAGGCTCTGAGAATGGCGGCATCTCGCAGGCGGGAGTCCACGTGGACGGGCGGTGACCGTGTACAGCGGAAGGTGCAGAACCTGGGGAGGCCGCGAAAGCTGCACGGGGCAGCAGGTGTGGCTGCTCCGCCTCTCCGTCCCATCCCCACCGACCTCCCTCTAGGGCCGGTGGGCCACCACAGGTTTCTAAGTAGCACAAACACAGACACACACATGAGTGTGCACACAGGCTCCCATGCACCAGCATGCACACTGAAGCACACAAATACACTTGCAGGCATGTGACAGACAACAGGTGTGCACACAGATGTGCACATGGACGCAAACTTAGAGGTGTGGGTATGTGTAAATGCATACACATGGGTGTGCGCACACATACAAGTGTGTTACATGTGTGCACACAGATGCACAGACAGGCGTGTGTGTGTGCACACAGATACACACATGGGTGTGCATATAAAAACACATACATCCCAATTTTCTTCACTCTGAATACTCAATACCAATATGTAAATCTGACAGGGACAGGTCACCGAATTTTTTTTTTGGTACTGGGGATACAACTCAGGGTCATTCTACCTCTGAGCTACACCCTCCCCTGTTGTATTTTTTTAAATTTTGAAACAGGGTCTAAGTTATGGAGGGCCTCGCTAAGTTGCTGAGGCTGGCCACGAACCTGCGATCCTCCTGTCTCAGCCTCCCAAGTCCTGGGATTACAAGTGAGCACCACCATGCCTGGCTAGGTTACAGAATTTTAAAGGCTCCTCTGACAGGGAGATGAGACATTACCGCAAAGACCTGGCTGGCCATCCCTTTCCTCCCGCTGGGGTTCCTCTGTGTCAGGGAGCCGCGGTACACTGACTTCCGGTCAAAAGACTCGTCGTGTTTGCCTTTGAGGGAAACAGAACAGGGGAGCGTTTTATTAATCATGAACCTACCCCCGACGAGTGCCTTGGCCACCTAGGAAATTTACAAAGGACCATGAAAGTGGACGCAGCGACTTTGGGGAAGTTTCACAGCATGAAATGACGCATTGCACTGCAGCGGTCATGCAAAGAGACAGTTGGGAACATTTCTTTATCGTTGGTCTTGGAGCCAGAATGACATCTGACCTAGCAGCGGCCCCAAGTCCTCAGCTGGCAAAACAGCGGAGAACTCCATCATGCCAGTGTCAGGTACCGGGATCCTCTTTGTGGGATGTCTCTTTAATTTGTGACAGGATGGCGGGCCTGAGGGGTCTGGGGACTCTGACCCTCACAACAGAGGGTCTGTCATCAGGGCTACGGTTGTGGGGGAGCTGGGGCCCAGGGCTCAAATCCCAGTCAGCTGCTTGTGTTGGTGGCGGGGCAGAGGCCAGCCTTTTGTCCCAGGCGGGGACCTCCTGAGCCAGGGCACGTGCTCCATGGGGAGGACAGCTGGCCTGGGCTCCTAGGGTGCCCGAGGGCTGATCATGACCATGGACGTCTCTTCTGGATGCTGTGTCAGCGACACACTGCACATCTGGCCTTTCTTCTTCCCTCTTTCCTCCCAGGAGCTGGTGTGCCAGCACGCTGCTGGGTCGCTGCTCCATTGTCAGCAGCGTGCATTTTGCCTGGTTTCCCGATGTTCTGGCCCTGTTCCTAACCTCTGCAGAGGAGTCCCTGGGACGGCAGTACTGAGTGGTGAGGATACAGGTGGCCCTACAGACCTGGGGACCGAGGCCTGAGGACCTGCTGGGGTCGAGGCTGGCTCTGGGAGACCCAGTGACCAGCCACCATGACCACGTACTGGGACCAGAGACAGTGGCAGGAAAGGGTTGCTCAGACCCTGAAATGCCCAGCGCTCTGGGGCCCAGCAGTGAGCACTGAGACAGTCCGGCCTTAGACTGACCGTGAGCAGCCTCTTGACCTGACCAAAGCCAATCACAGAGAGGACTCAGGCATGCCTGTTTTCTGCTGCACACGTGAACCTCCACTGAGACAGGCTGGACTCAGCAGCCTCCGGGGCTGAGCGGCGTGAGATGTGTCCACAGGTTACAGAGAACCACGCAGGCCGGGACGGGGCATCTCCTCCCCAGCTCCTTCCTGCTCAGGCCCCGGCCATGAGGGAGCAGGTGCTTACCTTGAGCTGTGGGAGAATACTTCCTCCTTAGGAAAGACGGCACATCCATTGCCTGGAAGAAAGAGGACATCTCCGGGGTCACCACACTGCTCAGGAGCACTGCAAGATCATTATTATTCTTACTATTCTAATCAACCGGCTCAACTGTCTTCTGTCCCTGCCAATGTTTGAACCCTTAACAATACTGGAATGCAGGCTTCTGTAAGCCAACCCCAAACCCCGACTCTGAGAGAGGTTCAGCTTTGGGGGAGCTGCCGGCTTTGGGTGGGGTGGCCACCAGAGCACTGGGTTCAAATCTCAGTGCTAGCCGGGTGTGGTGGTGCACACTTGTAATCCCAGTACTTGGGAGGCTGAGAGAGGAGGATCCAGGTTCGCTGCCAGCCTCAGCTACTTAGTGAGACCCTCTGCAACTTAGTGAGACCCTGTTTCAAAATAAAAAAAAAATAGGGCTGGGGGTGTTGCTCAGAGGTAGAGTGCCCCTTGGTTCAAATGTCAGTGCTGCTCCCTACCCTGGCATGATATGGACTCATCCTCTGTGAGCCTCTGTCTCCTCCTCTGTAAAATGGGCCCACGGGAGATTAATTGTGCTCAGTACATTTTCCAGCTCCCGTGGCCATCGCCTCTGCCCCTTTCAGGCTGGCCACCGCTCACTCCACTATGTCGCCAGAAATTCATTCGCTGACCTTTTCAGGAGCCAAATTCCCCTAGAAGTTCTTCCCAGTGTCTGGCCCCTGGGATTTCCCGCCTCATCTCATGGGTCACACCTGCAGGGGTCTCGGTCAAGCTTGTCACCTCCTGAGCCTTAGTTCACCCATCGGCATAACAGGGCTATTGTCACTGCCTGCCACCAGGTTTTGTGAACCTGTGCAGGGTGGGGCAGAAGTCCTGGGACTGTGTGCTGTCCAGGCACAGCCCTTACTCGTGAATGATGGATGTGAGGTACCATGGCTCTGGCCTGTTCACCCTGAGCGGGGTAACTCGGAGGTGTGACCTCTGCTGTCCCCAGCACCCCCAGAAGTAAGGAGCCTGCATGGAGTGTGCTCGATGTCAGATACTTGCTCCCCACCCTTCTGTGTCCGGCTTCTCCACTCCCTACAATTTCCCCCAACAATCACTTCTGCATACACCCGTGTCTCTGCACCTCCGAGGAAGCCACCCAGCAGCAACGCCAGCTTCTCGGGCGCTCGCCAGCCCCACCCTCTGCAGACTTGCTGACCTTTGCAGCAGTGGCCGCCCCTCCCTCTCCGTCCAGCCTCGAGAGGCTGCGGACTAGCACGCACCTTCACCTCGTTCTCAGGGCCCGCGTTCGGATCCATCGGACTCTTGCCAAGTTTCCCGGCAACTCGAGGAAGGAGAATCTGGGGGACAGAAAGACACTGGATGTCATTACGGCCTGTTGAACTGCGAGGCACAGCGTGAGAGCTGGGTGGGTACCTGGACATGGGACAGACATTCTGTAGGAATGCTTGGGCAGGAATGTGGGGATGGCAGGCCAGGCCCCCAAATACGCCACTCAGGGTTCTGGGACTAGGGCTGCTGGACTTAGCAAATTAAAATACAGGCTGCCCAGTCAACTTGCAATTTCAGATAATGAATCAATTATTATTATTATTATTACTATTATTATTATTATTTGTGGTACTGGGGCTTGAACCCATGGGCATTCTACCTTCAAACTATACCCCCAGCCCTGTTTTATTTGGAAACAGGGTCTTACTAAGTTGCTGAGGGCGTAAGTTGCTGAGGCTGGCTGCGAATCTGTGATCCGCCTGTCTCAGCCTCTCAAGTACTGGGATCATAGGCATGCGCCACCACGCCCAGCTCAGTGAATACACTTTTAGTGTAAGTATGTCCCAAAAGTTGTGTGGGATATACTTATACTAGAACATGCTTCATTGTTTATCTGAAGTGCAGCGTTAACTGGTACCCGTGTTTTACCTGGCCGCCCTGTCTGGGAGACCCTTAAGAGCATCCTTCATTCCATCAAATTTCCTCCCCAGCGTGGTTTGTCTGAAGCCTCCTGCCTGGGCTCAGAGGGAAGGGTGCTGGGTGCAGATCCGCTACGAGGGCGGGTCCTTGACTTGTACCCCCCATTCCAGCCACACCCATCCTCAAGTGGCACTTTATCAAGTCCTGCGGCGTGAGGTTTTATCATCTAGGCCGCGTCTTTTGGATTATACACTGTGTGTGTGTCTTAAGTTCTCAGAGCAGGGTCTGTCTTAAACTCCTGCATCAGGAGTTTTCTTCATTGAATAAAAAACAATAAAAACCCCTCAGCATGC
Source organism: Glis glis (assembly GCA_004027185.1). NCBI lineage: Eukaryota > Metazoa > Chordata > Mammalia > Rodentia > Gliridae > Glis > Glis glis. Next base: position 18,583 of record PVJS01008889.1, on the reverse strand, counting down.
GCACAGCATGCTGGGTGTGCGGACACGAGATGGCAGCTCGGGGAGGGTGGCGGCCGGCACCCTGGGTTCCGACAGAGGGCCCCTCACTCACCGGCAGGTTTGACTTGTGCCGGGGCTTTGCCGAGGGCTTCACCGTGAGCCCCGCAGCCCTCAGGGCTGCGATCCTGGACTCGATGTCCGAAACCTGGAGAGCAGTAGATAGATGCCACCTGGATGTCCCACCTCAGAGTCACGGGTCAGAGAGAGCCTCTGTCCCCAGCAAGTCAGTGTCGCTTCCGTCGCGCCTGCACACGGCGCTCCAGCCACACGCGTGGCCTGGTGGCGCCCTCTGCTCTCCTCCGGGGCTGTCAGGGAGGGGGTGCTCTGGTGGGACACCCCGGGCAGCGGCGGGGGGAGGGCTCCGTCCTTCGGCAGGTGTTTCTGGAGGTCTGGCTCCCATGGGGATGGGGCAGTGGCTGGTGAGGGCGGCCCCAGGCTTATCCTGACCTGGGCACTCAGACCTGCCACGGCTGGAGCCACCCTTGCCCTGCCCCTCCCCTCAGTCCTCCCACAGAGGCCAGAGGAAGCTTCTGGAAACAGAAACCAAGCTGGTCACCCCCTCCCCATTCAGAGCCCTCCATTGTTTCTCTCCAGGTTTTCCTTCTTTCTTTGCAGTGCTGAGGATCAAACCCAGAGCCTCGTGAATGCCAAGCACAAGCTCTAACATTGAGCTACACCCCAGCCCGGCATCCACGTGCTCTCTGTGGCCTCCCGGGCCCTCTGCCATTCCCCCTGCTCTGGGATCCCTGCTTCCTCTGCCACCGTGCTCTTGTCTCAGGTGTCACCGCTGATCCCTGAACACACCCAGCTGGTCACCACCCCAGGGACTTTGTACGTGCTGCTCCCGCTGCCGGGACTACTGTCTCCTGAATGTGCTGTGGCCGTCCCTGCAGGCTGGGTGCAGACCCTACTCCCTGCAGGGCTCCAGGGCAGGACAGGACAGTGCCCGTGTCACGTGCTGTCCTGGGCCGTCACACTCCCAACCTGCTTCAGCCCCTCCTCACAGGACAGCGAGCTTGCTCTCCTGGCTAGAAGCCCCGCTGGCCCCAGGCCAAGTCGAGGGTGGGTGGGACAGGGGTGGGGGCTGGGGGCAAGGTGGGCGCGTCCCACGGGACCCCACGCTTGGCTCTGTCCTCTGTGTGAGCCCTCTGGGTGGAATGTTGCTTTGAAGACCAGTCCTGTCACCAGGTCACTATCTCTCTGGGGAGCCTGCACCCCTGGCCCTTGGGCTACCTCGCTCTCAGCCTGCTGAACTTCGGAGGCCGTTATGGCCACTTTGTCCTCCAGCTCCGACAGCTCCTCATCGGTCGTCCTGCTGGGCTGGACGGGGTCCCCAGCACCCTGAGGACTCTTTTTCTGTGTGTCCCTTTGGCCTGCAGCTGTGAGCACCTAGGGATGAAGGGAGAAGGGCTGCAGCTGGCCGCCGGAGGGACTGCAGGACACGGCTCTTCTTCCTGAGCTCCTGGGCTCTCAGTCCCCCTGCCCCCCGTGGTCATCTGCCTGCACCAGGGAAAGCCTGTGTCTCAGTCACAAACCATGGGCCAGCCGGGCCAGTCTGTCCTGCTCCTACCTCTGCCACGTCCTGCGGAGACTGCTGGGGGGGCCTCAGCTCCAGGGCTGCCCTGGTGGGGATGTCCCCATCCAGCTTGACCTCTTCATCCCTGCCCTCCTCTTCCCCCGACGAGGGACTCTGGTCACTGATGTTGCTGGTCAGCGCCTCCAGCTTCCTCCGCAGGGTCTCCTCCTCCACGTCGGCGGCCGTGTGTGCTCTGGCAGCTGGACACTGACGGGACAGGCGAGGGGTGCTCAGAGGCAGGTCCTGGGAGACAGCCGAGGCCCCTGCCAGAGCGGAGGTCCCTGCCCCTGCTCTAGGTGAGCCTGTCCCGGCCCCGAGGGGTGGGGGCTCCCAGGGGACATCCAACAGCACCTATGGCCATTAAGACCCGCCATTTTATATTTTGTTTTTATTTTTTTGGCCTACCCTTCCCTTAAAATCTTTTTAAAAATTGTGGTCAAATACACATATAAATCCACCATCTTAGCTATTTGAAGGCGTAAAACTCAGCGATATTCACCCCATTCAGACCATTGTGCAGCCGTGGCCACCACCCAGTCACAGGGCTCTTTCATCCCCCAGACTGAGACTCTGTCCCCATGAGACACCCACTCCCATCCCTCCTCCCTACCCTTTCCTTTCTACAGTCTCACTTCTCTGGGGACCTCATATGAGTGGCACCACGCAGTGTCTGTCTTTTGTGCCTGGCTTATTTCACTCAGCACAATGTCCTCCAGGTCCTCCGTGAGTCAGGATTTCTTTCACTTTTAAGGCTGACTGGTAAGGCCAGTCCTTCCTTCCTTCCTTCCTTCCTTCCTTCCTTCCTTCCTTCCTTCCCTCATCTGTCCCTCCTTCCTGTACTGGGATTGAACCCAGGGGCATACTACCTCTGAACTACATCCCCAGCTCTTTTTATTTTGTAACAGGGTCTAGCTAAGTTGCTGAGGATCTTGCTAAGTTGCTGAGGCTGGCCTTGGACTTGCAATCCTTCTGTCTCAGCCTCTCAAGTACTGGGATTATAGTCTTGTGCCACTGTCTTGTGCCTAGCTAAGACCACCATTTTTGAACAAGACATTGAGCTTTCCTTGGTGGAAATTCTCACAACCAAAGGACAATTCTTCCCTCCCTCCAAGTCAGGCCCTCAGACCCTTTTATTTGGTCCGGTGCTCTGGTACTCAGGTGCCAACCAGGACCCAGCCTGGGATGTTTAGATCTAGTTGGCTGTGGCCAGGGGCGCTGCGGGTCCAGGTCTCTGGGCTCTCTCTGCTCTCCCACTGTGTAAAGACTGAAATACACGGTGGCGGAGTGATCTCAGGGCCACCCAGAAGTGTCGAGTCATCTTAGGGCTCTGGGTCCTGGCCTGGACTTGCATTATGAGAGAGGCATTCATGTCTCCCACTTATCATGAGTCCGCGAGTTCCAGGGATGCGGCGAGGTGCTGTGCCACGTCCTACTGCCACCTTTGCAATAGGGGTTAAACTCGCAGACACCCGCACAAGGCCGACTGAGACGTGCAATTGCGAGTTTCAGAAAACTGCTGACACTCACTATGATGTTTAATCACATTGCACCAATAAAAGTATATATGCGAGACAAAACAAACAAAACCTGCCAACAGAGATATGAGGACATGGCAGTGACATGTTGTGGAGCACAGTGGGCACTGTCCTCACAAAGGAACGGCTTGAACTTAGAGCCAGGGAGTTTGACGAGCCTGGGGAGCCTGTATCCTTGTCTTACGAATTTATAAAAACCAGAATGTATCTATATATTTGCCTCATCTCCAGCCTGTGTGAGTCTAGACTTTAGCCATTTCTCTGCGGCTCAAAACTATTTTTCGATGTCATATATTTCTGCTATAATTTTTTTTTTTTTTGCAGTACCGGGGATTGAACCCAGGGGCATTCTACCTCCAGGCTACACCGCCAGTCTTATTTTTTTTTTATTCTTTAACTTGAAACAGGGTCTCACTAAGTTGTGGAGGGCCTCACTAAGTAGCTGAGGCTGGCCGCGAACCTGGATCCTCCTGTCTCAGCCTCCCAAGTACTGGGATTACAAGCGTGCACCACCACGCCCGGCTTCTGCCATAATTTTTGTAAGTGGCACTGTAACGTCAGCTGGAGATGGGGCATGAATGGGCTGGAAAGAGGGGATAAGAAACATTATGCAACCACTCGAGGCTGGCTGTTGCTCGTTTATCCTGGGATGTGATCCTTATATTATGGATGGGGGAAGGGGTCTTGGAGTCATGAATTTCTTTGCCCACCGACTCTTAGTGAGCAGTGGACCGGCTCTGTTGGCTGGTCCAGCTCCAGCGCCTACACTCTTCCTACGTCTGGCTGAGGCTTCATTTCTCAGCTCTATGCTGACCTTCCAATCACAGCCAGCACGTGGACGTGTGCGTGTGGAAGGGCCTGTCCCATTGGCTGCCTGTCTCCGGGCGGGCAGGAGGCTAATGGCAGGTGTGTCTGCCTGTGGACGCCAGCCCTTCCTGAGAAGGAGCACAGTTATGTGGTAAGACAGAGTTATGTGATAAAAACACAAAATGGAGCCTATTTAAATTATCTTTTTGTTTGTTTGTTTGTTTGGTACTGGGGATTGAACCAATGAGCATTCTACTTCCTAACCCCATCCCTAGCTCATTTTATTTTTATTTTGAAACAGGGTCTTGCTAAGTTGCTGAGGCTGGCCCTGAACCTGTGATCTTCCTGTCTCGGCCTCCCAAGTACTGAGATGATAGGCGTGCGCCACTGTCCCCCGCTTATTCTGATTATCTTTTATAGCCAAATGATGCTGCAGTCAGGGGCCGCCCCGTCCTGTGGAGCACGCGCAGGCTCCTCTTTCTCATCCCAGTATCTTCTCCTCTTGGCTCTGCCTTCAAAAGGTCCAGGGTGTGTTGCCCCCGTCACTTCCGCTGCACTGTGGGTTCAGCAGCCCCCTGCTCTTGCCTGGTGAATCGCCACAGCCTCCTAACTGGCCTCCCCATTTTCACCTTCCACCCTCCACAGTCTGTTCTCAGGACAAGTTGCCAAAGAACCCTCATGACCCTCAGCTGGCTCTTCCCCGTGCAAACCTCCCATCTCTCCAGAGGAAAAGGCAGAGCCAGACAGTGGTCCTGGAGGCCCCGCACAGCACAGACCCCACTGCCTGGGCCCACCCTATCCTCCTGCTATGGCCCAAACGTGGTCCCCAAGGGCAAGTGGTAGAAAGTTAATCCCAAGTGACCTCTGACAATGGGGCCTTGGGGAGGCAATCAGGATTAGATGAGGTCATGAGGGTGGGGTCCCGAGAAGGCATTAATGGATTTATAAGACAACCTTTTTTTAAAACTGGGGATTGAACCCAGGGGCATTCTACTTCCAAGCTATACCCACAGCCCTTTTTATTTTTTAATTTTGAAACAGGGTCTCACAAAGTTGCTGAGGGTCTTGCTAGGTTGCTGAGGCCGGCCTCGAACCTGCGATCCTCCTGTCTCAGGCTCCCAAGTACTGGGATTACAGGTGTGTGCCACCACACCCAGTTTATGAGAGAGTCTTGAGCGGGCACATGTGCCCTGTCTTGCCATGTGGTGCCTCTGCCATGTTCTGGCACAGCAGGAAGGTCCCCTCCAGATGCCGGGGCCATGCTCAGGGGCTTCCGCGCGTCCAGAACTGTAGGGGATAAATCTCCTTACACATTACTCAGTTTTAGGTATGTTGTTTTGGCAACAGCAAAAGGACCAAGATGGCTCCCCTGCCCCAGTCTAGCCTCACCCCATCCCTGTCGCCTTGCCCCCCTACTGCTGTTGTCACTCTGGGGTAACAGGGGCTGCTCCCTGTGGCTAGAACACTCCATCCCAGATGGCCACATGGCCTCAGACCACTCACCTCAGATTCCCGGGTTAGTCTCCCCTCTCAGTGAGGTGCCCCGGCCACTCTATTTAAAATGACACCCTTAGCCAGGTGTGCTTGGTGCACACCTGTAATCCCAGCATTCCAGAGGCTGAGAGAGGAGGATCACAAGTTTGAAACCAGCCTCAGCAACTTAGCAAGACCCTCAGCAACTTACTGAGACCCTGTTTCAAAATAAAAAAATAAAAAGGGCTGGGGTGTGGCTCAGAGGTAGAATACCCCTGGGTTCAATTCTCCAGTACTGCTCCCCAAAAGATACCTTCATGCCAGTCACCTCCTGCCTCGTTTTATTTTCCTCTGCTTCCTCCACATCTGGCCCCTGTGTTCCCTGCTGGGTTGCTTATTTCCTGCCTCCTTGAGGTGACTCGCTGCAGGTTTTGTCCACTGCCGCTGCCCCAGCTCCAGGAACCCCCTGCGGCTCTTGCCAGGCCCCAGGCTCACACGTCCACCCGCAACGCGGCCACGAGGCCAGCGCCTGCACACCCATGCATCCACTTGCTCCTCATTCTTCCTGAATTTCAATGGCTTTCCTCCGGCCCACAGCACTGACTTTGGGTGCTGCCCCCAGGAGGGTGTCAGCACCTCTTCTCCCTTCCTTCAGGACAGAGTCACCTCCATTCAGCCACGGGGCTGAAGGGAGGGACAGGCGTCTCTGTCGGGAAGTCATCATGGCCCTGTGCCCGCCGGGCAGCATCGATCCCTCCTGGGCCAGCTCTGCTGGCAAGCGGAGGACCTTGCTCCCGATCATTTAATTTTCTGTTTCAATGAAGCCAATTAAGATGGATCAGCAGGCCTCACCGAATGACACCAAGGAGCTAATTAGATCGAGTGGACAGAGGGCGGCCTGTCTTGCCTGGATGCCCTCCGCCGGGCTCTGCTTTTCTGACAAGGCTCAGAAGCCAGAATCTGCTCAGAGACCACACAGGTGGACAGAACCGCCGAGACAGCCAGCCTGCATGTTCTACTGGGTCTGCTCAGAACAAAACTCCCTCCAGGGCTACACGGGCCTGAGAAACTGCGGGGTCCCCAAGAGAAATGGCGGGACAAGGAAGAGCTGTTGGCCATGTGGGGTGAGAGCTTGCGAACCCCTGTGGGAAGCAGGTATTGTCTCTACTTTATAAGCAAGTAAAAAACATAAGTATATACATGCATATGCCAAACATAGGTACATATACACACACACGCAGGTATTGTCTCTACTTTGTAAGTAAGTAAAAAAAATAAGTATATACATGCATATGCCAAACATAGGTATATATACACACACACGCAGGTATTGTCTCTACTTTGTAAGTAAGTAAAAAAACATAAGTATATACATGCATATGCCAAACATAGGTATATATACACACACACTTAAAATAGAGTGACTGGCGTACCTCACTGAGAGCTGAAACTTGCTTAGGAGTCGTATACATAGACACACATACGCACGCACATACAGCACTAGAACACTTGACAGCGCAGATACGCTGTCCTGGGCCGGCCTGAAGACTGCAGTGGGTGACCTGCTCATCCTCATTTGCCAGGGATTTCCAGGTGTAAGCACTGGAAGTCCCACATCCTGGGAACCCCGCAGACCCTCAGAAAACCAGGACATCAGCCGCCCAGGATCTAGCATTCTGGTGATGCTCAGAGGGAGGCCGGCTACCTCGTAGTCAAAAACTTCACTGGTTTTCAGGGGTCTGGTGGCTAAATGGCCCAGAGGGTCTTGTGAGCAGTGCCCCTTACAGAGAGAGGGAAGCAGACCCCTAGCACAGGCCCCGGCTGAGTCCTTGGTGTCCCTGCCCTGGGATTTATAAAGGAAAGGGCAAAGTAAGAAGGCCCCAGTAGGAACTGGAGAAAAACTGGCCTCCCGCTGGCCACAGGGACGGGTGGCCGAGGGACAGCAGTCCTGGGCCAGCAGGAGGAGGAAGGAGCGGAGCAGTAAGGGTGGAGGCGGTGAGGGACAGATTGCCAGCATCTACCTATGAGGCTGAGGGAGCTGGCTAGCAGCTGGCAGGAGGCTGGGGACAGGTGGCGGCTGGGTTGCTGGGGTGTGCCCTGGAGTCCTGCAGGGCCAGAGGGCCTGGGTTGGGCCACCCTGCCCCCAGCTCAGGTGGGGGCCTTCCTGCGGGGAGGGATGGCTCTCTGCCTCCGTGCCAGGCTCTCTTGGCGAGCTCTGGGCTTGAGTCCCTCGTGGGAACCTGGCCTCGGGTTCCTCACCCATGAACCAGAGAAGGAAGGTGTACATCAGAGGGGTGTGCTCCAGCACCAAGCCCCAAAGGAGGCGTGCACAGCTGAAAACTTAGGGTGCTGCAGAGAGGGCGCCGGGGAACCAGGTGTGTGGCTGTGCACAGGAATGGAGCCTGAACCCTAGCTGCTCTGTACCCCGCTGTCTGCCTGTCTGACTCTCAGACACTCATGCACACACACACACACACACACACACACACACACATACACCCGCATCAGGCCAAGGTGTCATTCCATTTACCCCTGAAAGGTTGCCTTGGTGTGCTGTGATGGTTTGAATGTGTCCCCAGAGTCCCTGTGCTGGACGCCCCAGTGCCACAGCGTTGAGGGGGGGCCTGGAGGTGATCTGGGGGGAGGGCTGAGCCTTGGTGAGCCTGTTACTGTCATCACAAGTGGCTTGTTAGAAAGTGGGTAATGGAGCCGGGCGTGGCGGCGCACGCTTGTAATCCTAGTACTTTGGAAGGCGGAGACCGGAGGATCCGGGTTCGCGGCCAACCTCAGCTCACATGCGCGCGTGCGATCGATCGATTGATCGATCATCTCTCTCTCTCTCTCTCTGTCTCTCTCTGTCTCTCTCTACCTAGCGAGGCCCTCTGCAACTTCGTGAGACCCGGTTTCAAAAATAAAGCATAAAAAAAATAGGGCCGGGGGCGTAGCGTGGAGGTAGAACGCCCCTGCGTTCAATCCCCGGTACCGCGAAAAAAAAAATTAAAAAAGGAAGTGGGTAATGGGTTTGCGCCCCCTCGTGCTCATTCACTAGCTCTCTCTGTTTCTCCTTCCTCCCCCGATGGGACGATGTGGCACGAAGTCCCTCACCAGATGTGGCCCCCGATCTCGCACTTCCCAGCCTCCAACCCCTGAGCAGAATCAATCTTCATTCATCAGAAATCACCCAGTCTTCAGTGTTCCAGAGCAGCACAATGGGCAGAGACACGTGCTGCTCAGACAGCTGCCAACACCATGCAGAGCAGGCCCACCTGCTCATGGCCTGGCCCCCAGGGGCTGCAGGACCGACAAGTGCCCTCCAGTCTCTACACACTATGACTTCCCAGCCGCTCTCTGGTTAACATCTCCTGGGAAGGCTGCGTGTTTTCTGAGCTTTCGTGAACCCAAGCTCAGGGTGTGGGGTGGTGGGGACAGGTGACACCCTGGGGGTAGAGTGTGTAGGCTCTCTGAGCTGCGCACATGGGGCTTGAGCCTGGAGCTGTGAACCCCCAGGAGCCCCTTCACCCAGAGCCTGTGTTGGCTTTTCAACCTCCTCCGAGTGACGGGCTGTGGCCCTTCCTCCTGGCCCAGCCCCATAGCATTACCTTGGCCGATGGAGGCATGACTGTGTCCTCCAGGTGAGCCAGCAGGTGCTCCACGGCCGACACGCGCTTATTCAGCTCAGAGATCTGTGGCAGAGGGAGAGGAAGAGTGGTTGGGGGCCCAGCCCACTCCCACCGCAGGACCCTGGCACCCACCACCTTTGAGGCCCCAAACACCCAAGAAGCAGAAGGAGGGTTAAGGCTGCCCTCTGCCAGGCCCGGGAAGGTCAGCTGTGACTTGCTGAGGGCGAGGGTCCTGGGGCACCAAGCAAAGCCGGGAGCGGAACCAAGCGAGGGGAGAGAGGTGGCGGTGGGGACACAGCAGGAGGGGTGACGGAGCCAACAACACAGGAAGCTGAGCCAGAAGGCTGTGGCGCGTCATTACTGTCATCAGTATGGGCAGCTACTGTCACTGCCCAAACCGATCGGCACGGGAAGGCGCAAATTAAGCAGGACGCAGTGACCTAACCACAGTCATTAGCTAGCGAGCGCCCTGGGTCACTCGTGGGCTAGGAGTGCTCCAGGCGACACCCTGAAGTGACCAACCGTCCGACTTCCTCATCCTTGAGTCACCAGACCCTGAGTCACCTGAGGTCTATTAGCTCCCAGACAGGGATGGGAAAATCAATTCCTCTTTGGTCCACTTCCTCGCGGGCAGGCGGCTGTGTCTCCCACATTAGCTCATTTATAGCGCGCCTGGTTTCAAAGGGGCAAGTGACACTGGTGGCGACACCTGCACTGGGGGCGCGGGGGCATGGAGTAGGAGAGGATGCAAGCTGGAAGTGTCCACACTAGGGTGTCCGTCACACCTCGGCCCACGCCGGCCTCGAGTGGCAGCTGGAAACAGAGGCAGGCTCTGTCATGTTCCGTGTCTGCGGGGCAGCGATCAATAAATACCTTCCCGTAGGCGGCCTTTGTCTTTGGGACAAGTGTGTGGCACAGGTGGGACTTGGGAGAGGAAGGGAGCCCCGTGCCGACACTGTCACTGTGAAATGTCATATCCAGAGCCAAAGGGAAGGGAGGACGTGGCCATGAGGGTCCCCAAGGGAGGGCGGGCAGGCAGGGACCGGGAGGTGGCAGAGGCTGTGGAGCGGCCAGTGCGGGAAGGGACAGAAGTCAGAGCGGGGGACTTGGTGCTGCCCTCTGACAAGGCCCTGGTGTGGCTGGGCTCTCAGCGAGGAGAAAACTTGGCGCGACCCTGGCTTCCTCTGGTACCTAGAGCCACTGGCCCTAAGACAAGCGCGGGGAAGGCTCCCGGCTTCTCACAGAGAGCCTCGAACCTTCCTTCTGCTGCTTCCTTTTTTTTTCCCCAAAGTGGTGTAAGGCAGACACAAAGGGAAAACAAGTAGTTTAACTCTCCCTGTTGAAATACCAGAAGAGCCAGGCATGGTGGTGCACACCTGTAATCCCAGTGATTTGGGAGGCAGAGGCAAGAGGATTGCAAATTCAAGGCCAGTCTCAGCAACCTAGCAAGACTGTCTTAAAATAAGACATTTTACTAAAAGGGCTAGGGGTGTAGCTGGGTGGCAGAGTGCTTGCCGAGCATGCCGAGGCCTGGCTCCATCCCCAGGAAGGGAGGGGGGGTCCCGGAAAGACCTCCCCTGCTTGCCCCTACCTTCCCATTCTACTTCTCTATTCTTTTCAACTGTATGTTGATTTTCCTAACAGCTAAAGACAGCTCAGGACCTGCCTTTCTGAAATGCAAATGTCACCACAGTCTCCTGTTTCCAGCATGAACTGACAGTGGGAGCCTTGTGTCAGTTTGCAAAACCACCTCCCGTCTTAAAGATGTGCGCTGCTTCTCTGTGTAAAACCCACACAGGTGGTCTCCCCCACTATCATGATGAAGTTAGGGAAGCTCACGTGACAGAGTGCTGTCATATGCCCCCACCCCCAGAGGACCACGCTCCCTGCTGATCCAGAGAGCCTGGGGGACCGGGCTGCACCCGCCTGCTGGGAGGGCTGGGGCTCCTCCTGTCCTTCCAGTTCCTTTGCCCCCGCCTGGGTGCGCATCACATTCTGGTTTTATACTTATTTATTTATATTTTTGATTCTGGGGATTGGACCCAGGGGCCTTCTACCTCCGGGCTACACCCCAGACCTATTTTATTTTTTATCTGGAAACAGGGTCTCACTAAGTTGCCGAGGCTGTCCTCGAACCTGGGATCCTCCTATCTCAGCCTCCCAAGTACTGGAATTACAAGCGTGCGCCACCACGCCTGAGAGGTGTTCTGGCTTGGGAAAAGATCTGGGTGGTTTTTTTTTTTAGAAATTCTATTTCCTAACAGCAGCAACCGCTGTGCGGCTGCAGCATCTGGCCACGCCTGACCCCGCCTGGGCTCTGCGTGTCAGGATGGTGTTGGTGCTTGGATGTGGACGGGAGACTGGCTGGGAAATGCTCGCACTTAGAACAAAACAACGTTTACAGTTTAGAGATGCAACGCAGAGACAGGCCAGGGATGGAAGTGAGCCACTGCCAGCTGCCAGTGGCGATGTATCCATGGGGAAACTGAGTCAGCACCTGCACCCTGCATGGCGTGGTGGCTCTGGACTGGCTCTTAGGAGTGCGGGAGGGGAAGCTGTGTGCTGGGGCCACGTGTCCTCTTCCCTGTCCTTTACACTGCAGGCCGTGGTGTCCCCTGGGCATGAACAGTTACTTCAAGAAAGTCCTTTCTGATTATCTACCCTCTAGAAAGACACAGCCACAAATACAAGCACCTCAGCAGGCCATGGATGACCGTGCCGGACTAACCACCGCGAGATGTCATTCTCCAGGGTGTGTCTGCGAGTCCTGGGTTTACAAACCCTGGTCTGAGGGTGGGCAGACTCGGAGGGCTTCCTCCTGGGGTGCTGCAGTGACCCCTCCACAAAGACCCCCCAGAAAGACTGCCCGGTCTTCACTGACGCCGGCAAGGCAGCCGGGCTGCAGGTGCTTTATGCGGCTGACTCCCTTCACATACAGTGTCATGGACGTGGGGGCAGATAGTTGAAGTGAATAAAAATTACTAGAAAAAAATAAGGAGAAAGAATTCCTGAGACACGGTCCACAAACACGAAGCAGGTAGAATAATTCCCAGGAGGCATAAGGAATAATTTGTTCCTGCAAGGCCGTCAGATGGTAACTCTATCTTAAATCTTTTGAGGAACCGCCATGCTAAAATGATTAGCTTTATGTCATGTAGGTTCATTTCTCATATATATATATATTTTTTTTTTCAGTAGGTGGATTGAACCCAGGGGCATTTTCTACCTCCAAGCTACACCCCAGCCCTATTTTTTTTTATTCTTTATTTTGAAACAGGGTGTCACTAAGTTGCAGAGGACCTCACTAAGTAGCTGAGGCTGCCCGCGAACCTGCGATCCTCCTGTCTCAGCTTCCCAAGTACTGGGATTACAAGCGTGTGCCACCATGCCTAGATTAAAAAATATATTTTGATGACATATCTCCATAAAACAGGCAATTTTGTGGGTTGGAAGTACTGCAAGCTCTAATTTCTCCAAAATGACTTTGTGTGAAGGTATAGGGCTCTACCAGAAGACGTCTAGACATTGAATTCTTCCAAGCCCCCATTACCTGAGTCTCAGACGCAGTCCGGCCCCTCCGCCTGCAGTGCTGGGAGGCCACCCTGGGGGCCTGGGTGCTGTCTTCATCTGAGGTGTCCACGTCGGCCAGGTACTGCGAGGGGAGCTGCTTGTCCCTGCCCATGTTCATCCCTTGGGAGTAAGAGAGAGCTTGAGGTAGTCAGAGTGAGAGGCTGAGAGTGGCCGCCATGCTTTGTCCCAGGAAGAAAAATCAGAGGTCAAAGAAAGGGAAATGCCTGGTGTGGTGGTGCATGCCTGCAATCCCAGCACTTGGGAGACTGAGACAGGAGGATCGCAGGTTCAAGACCAGCCTCAGAAACTTAGCAAGACTCTTAGCAACCTTGCAAGATCCTGTTTCAAAGCCAAAAATAAAAAAAAAAAGGGTTGGTGGTATAGCTTGCAGGTCGCATGGCCCTGGGTTCAATCCCCAGTAACACACACACACACACACACACACGAAAAAGAAAAGAAAGGGAAACCATAATTATATTATTGCTTTGATGGTTTGGGTTGGAATTCTGAGATCACAGTGACAATCTGCAGGACCCCCGCTTCCCCCCTCAGGCCAGATCTTCAGGAAGAAGGACCCCCCCAGCGCTCAAGGAGGTTGGAAGCATCCACAGACCCTGCGTGTGAGCAAAGCAGATATAACCCCAAGCCCCAAATTGCAAGTAATACTGAATTCCACGTGTGCGGAGGCAGAGGGGACCTTCCTGTTGGTGGTGGGGCCCGCATCCCACCCCATGAGGATGTGCTGTTTTAAGCCACTAATTTGTGACAATTTGTCATGCCTCAGGGTCAACAGAAGCAACTGTCTCATTGAATCCCTACAGTGATGGGACGGGCTGGACCTCACGATTGCCTTTTCTCTGATGGGGACACTGAGGCACACGGGTGTCCATCACATCTCGGCCCTTGAGGGCTGTACACTGCTCCATTGAGAGACGAAGACACTGCGGGTCAGACTCTAGCTCTGCACGCCTGGGGCAGGGGCACCCCCCATTTCACAGAGGTCGATATGTGAAAAGTGGGTGGGAATCGGTGAAAGGGGCTGGGGCTGGGCTCCACACTCAGAGCTGCCCAGGCCACCGCCCTCCTCAGCATCTATCGCAGGGCCCCTTGCTCCCCTGCGCCTGCCTTCTCTGCGTGCTGGGCCTGCGGGCTCAAGAGCAGAGGAGGAATGAAAACCCACGGCCTATGAGGGCCAGTGTGCGTCCATTTATTCATTGTTTCAGGGTGGGAGCGGAGCCCCAGGATCCTGACCGGTTGAGGACCATGAGGTCATCGCCCCTATATTACAAGGCGACTGGAACTGGCCAGGTCTCCACGCACGCCAGCTGCCGGCGGTGTTCCAGAGACACGTGGCCTTCATTCATTCTGACTTTAATATCGCGCCTGAACTCCTGAACCCATCGCGCACTCCCTCGGGGAGAGGAGAGGGCGACGATTCGGGGATTTCATTAGAAGCAAAAGTGTCTGACAAAATTAAACGGAACACGTTTGGGTTCTCTTACTCCTGGGCTCCTGATTAGTAGCTGCGGGCATCGAGATGGGCCACTCTGCAGGTAGCTAGTTAGACCTGAGCAGACAGGGTCAGCTGGGACTGGGGGAAACAGATTCAGCAGGAGGCTCAGCCCCCCGCAGAGCCACGCTAAGACCCCTCCTCTGTGGGAGGACAAAGACAACCAGACTCACTAGGTGTGCCAGGAAAAGACAGTGATGTCCCCACATGCATGTGTGTTGGGGGAAAGGTTTCTAGGCTGAATGAAACTCACCATGTGGAAGAAAGACTTCGGGCCGTTTTTGACCCCCAGAAAACAGCCCGGGCTAGACACTTTTCTCTGGAACATAACCCCTCTTCTTTTTCTGGTTTTTTTTTTTTTTGGTGGTACTGGGGATTGAACCCAGGGGTGTTCTACTTCTGTGCTACACCTCCAGCCCTTTTTATTTTTTCTTTTGAAACAGGGTCTCACTCGGTTGCTGAGAGTCTCGCTATGTTGCTGAGCTGAGGCTGGCCTTGAACCTGTGATCCTCCTGTCTCAGTCTCCCAAGTACTGGAGTTGCAGGCACACGCCGCCACGCCCAGCCCCCTTGGTGTCGTCACCTCTCTGAACAAGCCTCCTGTGTCCCCGTTGGTGGTTTTGTGTGTGAATGTCTTCCATGCCGAGGAGCAAGGATCCAAGTGCTGCTTAGTAACATTAAAATCTTCTGCTTGGTAACAAGGAGGTGCCCATTGTTTTGGGGGGAATCTGCATGTCCCTACCCCACACCAGCAGCAGCACGCGGGGCATCGGCTCCTCTGTGGGTATTTCAGGGTGTCACAAGGGAGCACCCAGCCCAGGAGAGCTAGGGTCCACCGTGTTGGCCAGGACAACACCCTTGGAAGGAGGGGCTTTTGTAATCAGCTAGGTTAGCCATGTTTGTATCAGTCAGGTGGAGGGGCGCAGTTCTCAGCCACCCCTCCCCATGGAGCCTACCTGCCGAGGGTGAGGGCACCCACCTGGCACAGCAGCCAGCCCCAGGGCCATGCTGTGGGTGTCTCCAGGAGGGCTCAGCTCAATGTGGGCGTCCTGTCCGGCAGGCGAGAGGCTGGCTGGCTGTTCTCTTGGACGGGGTTGGCACCTGGAGGCCCCAGCGCCGGCCTCCTCTACGCCCTCCGCTTCCAGGGAGGCCGCATCCTCTGAGCAGGGCTCTCCTGTGAGGGACTGAGCACACACATGGGCCATCAGCCTGGACAGCAGCGGGAGTCGTGTCTTTCCCGGCCAAGTCTCGAGGGCTCCGGACAGACCTCACTTGACTGGCAATACTGGACGCCCATCTGCTCTGCCCTCTGCGACTGTTTTCTTTATTTTCAAAAACCACGCCCACAGCATTAAGTGCCTGTTCCATATCATGTGTCTGCGGTGTTGGGGTTCCTGATGGTACCCCAGGCCAGGCGCTGCACAGGGGACTGGAGCACTTCTGACACAGGCTCGGGGACTCAGGCTCCCCCAAAGGCCGAAGCCTCCAGGGCTTGGGCTCCAAACTGCCCCATGGCAAGTGCCTTCCTTCATTTACTTATTTATGGGTAGATGCATTGTTACATCTTCTTTAATAATCCGTGAAGTTCTGAAGGGTGACCATGGGTGGAGACAGGATTTCCCGAGCCTCGTGGCTGGGGTCCCCATCTCTGTCCAGCAAAGGGGTCTTTGAACTGTGCCACCGCCCCAAGAAAACAGGCACTGGGGGGCTTCCAGGAGTGCACGCTCCCTTGCGCTGGGCTGCGGTGGGTGGGCAGCCCGGAAGCAGTTCCTAGGTCCCAGAGGCATGGACAGTGCCAACTCCAGGCTGGACCTGCAGTGACCGCAGGACTGTGGCCCCAGGCACACGTGGGTGCTGGCTTCTGTCCTGCCCTGCGGTCCCAGCCTCCCACAGCTCTAGCTGGCACTGCCTGAGCCCAGGGGACTCACCATGAAGGTGGTCACTGCTTCTGGGCCCCTTGTGCTCTTAGCTACTGCCCCCAGGTGTCGTGTGTGCCAGGCGTAGCCTCTAGTCCCCCAAACAACCCCGTAAGGCAGGAACGATCACCCCTTTTCTGGAACAGGGAGTGAGGGTTCACGGGTTCCCAGGACTGAGGTCCCATGGCTAACATGTAATGTGAGTGAGCACAAGTTCCGGTTCACCGGACGGCCCCTTCAGATGCCGGGTGTCCAGGGGTTGCGAGCAGCTGTTTTCATCTGTGGGGTGCGCCCAGGTTAGGAAAGAAAGCGCACCATGCCCTACAGTAAGATGGAGACCTGAGCACAGTGCCAGGCCCGTCTGGCCGCACCGTGGGTGCCGCGCTCTGTCCTGCCCTCCTGGCGCACAGGGGTTCTGCCTTATTTGGGGGCCAAGCACTGATCTCCATTCCCCAGGCCCCTCACTCACTGCCTGGCCTCAGGCGGCCTGCTCCATCTCTCCAGGAGTTCCAGTCCTGGGAGGGTGCGAGGTTTCTGGATCCTGCACCCTCTCTTCCTGTCCCCTGGTCTGAGCCTGGTATGACTTCAGGCCACTCCACACTACTTCCCAGAACAGACCCATGCCCGGAGCCCGAGCACCCATCGCCCCGGTTCCTGGGAGGGGCAGGGGCCACACACGAGGCCCACTGACCTGCAGGGTGTGCGTGGCCACCGGGACCGAGGACTGGCGCAGGCGCTGACCGCAAGGCTGCGTGGAGTGGTCTGAGTCCTCCTCGAAGTCCAGGTCATGGAAGGAGAGGAGGCGCTTTTTCTTTGTAGGCGGGAGACAAGCAAGACTCAGGTCAGGGGCAGCGTGACTGAGAAGCCGGATACCGTCCAGCCCCTGCCTGAATCCCAGGTGCATCTCACCCTCTGTAGCTTTGGGTCAACGGGTCATGCTGACTATGGGGGGCAGAGGTGACCGTGCTCTCCAGAACTCCATATTCCCAGGCCAGCAGATGCTTAGTTCTAAATTCCCTCCCTCATGTAATTTTTTTTTTTTTTTTGCGGTACCGGGGATTGAACCCAGGGGTGTTCTACCTCCGCGCTACACCCCTGGCCCTATTTTTTATATTTTATTTTGAAACCGGTTCTTACGAAGTTGTGGAGGGCCTCACTAAGTAGAGAGAGAGAGAGAGAGAGAGAGAGAGAGAGAGAGAGAGAGAGAGAGGGAGCTGAGGCTGGCCGTGAACCTGTATCCTCCAGTCTCTGCCTCCCAAAGTACTGGGATTACAAGTGTGCGCCACCATGCCCGGCCCCCTCATGTAATTATTTTGATTCTCTTTCAACTTATCTCCCAGTAGGGAACATTCCAAGTACTGGATGGGATTCCAGGCTCTGCAAATGGCGTTAATCAATCTCACGCAAAGAGGACCTGTCCCCGTGGAGCAGCCTGTAAACCTGATTCTTAAAGATGTGTCGCCCTTAGAGGATCTAAGTCCAAACTCCAGCTTGCCTGCCCAGCCCTCCACCAATGGCTCCCCTATGCAGGGCCTACCCTGCTGTCTGTCCACCAGAAATAAGTTAAAAAAAAATGAAGCCAGGTGTGGTGGCGCACTCCTGTAAGCTCAGTACTTGGGAGGCTGAGGCAGGAGGATCACAAGTTCGAGGTCAGCCTCAGCAACTTAGAGAGAACCTCAGAAACGTAGTGAGGCCCTATTTCAAAACAAAAATTAAAAGGGGCTGTGGATGTAGTTTGGAGGTAGAATGCCCCTGAGTTCAATTCCCAATACCAAAATGAATGAATGAATGAATGAATGAAATGGAAATAAATACCAGTATAGACAAGGCTTTTGTCTAGTGATCAACAGTAGCAAGCCTTTCCCAGAGGAGAGCCTGACAGGTCTACTTCTCTGAAAGATGCAAGGACGGCTTGTGTGTGGGACTTCTGCCTGCCCTACAGCACCCTGTGCCAGTCACACCTGTGTGCCCCGGGGCTCCGGCCAGACAGACCAGGTCTTCCAGCATCCCTAGCCCAGCCACAGCCTGGCAGGGCTCATATCCAGTGCTCAGTGAGCTTGCACCGTGGAGGCTAGGTGGAGGGAGGCTCTTCCCGCTCAGCTGTAGGAACTAGTGGCCGTGGAGAGCACTGAGAGGTTCAGGAAATCAGAGTCTGGGCTTGGGTGGGGTGGGGTTGCCTGGAGAGGGGCAGGAGCCTGAGGGGGTGCGTACTTTGCTGCTGTGGGGCTGGGCTGGGGCCTCTGTGTCCAGTTCTCCATCCTCATCCGTCTGCTCGCTGTCTCCACTTCTCTCTCCAGGGCTTTGCTCAGACCCTCCTGCAACAGACACTGTGTGACCCACCCAGGAAGCCAGCTGTCTGTCCAGCTGCCATCCACCCACCCACCCATCCATTCTCCATCCCACCTTCCATCCACCATCCATCCACCCACCCATCCATCCATCCATCCATCTACCATCCATCTATCCATCCATCCACCCATCCACCATCCATTCATCCACCATCCAACTATCCATCCATCCATCCACCATCCATCCATC